>CAUOPZ010000399.1:40000-62500 GCA_963457665.1 Thysanoteuthis rhombus
ATACATCAATTGTATATATATATATATTTTTATATCAATTCTATATGGAAAATATATGTATATATTTATACATCAATTGTATATGTATATTTATATATCAACTGTATATGTATATATATATATATACTTATATATCAATTGTATATGTATATATATATATGATTCATATATATATACATACAATTGATATATATGTATACATAAATACATACACTCAATATATATATATATATATGAACAATCGATATATGTATATAAACATCAAATGAATATATTTATACACGAAATATATACATATATATATATATATACCTGTAATCAATACACACACATATATATATACTTATAAACAATATACATTATATATATACCTTTAAACAATATAGAATATATATATATATTATCATAAACAACTTTTATATATATCTATAAATAATATACACGTATATATATAATTATAATCGAGATACATACATATATACATATATATATATATATATATATATGTATATATATATATTTATACTTATAATCAATATATATAAATATATACTCATAAACAATATTTATATATATTCACTTATAATCAATATATATATACATATTTACTCATAATCAATATATAAATATATATACTTATAATCAATATATATATACATATTTACTCATAATCAATATATAAATATATATACTTATAATCCATATATAAATATATATACTTATAATCCATATATAAATATATATATATATAGTTATAATCAATATATAAATATATATATATAGTTATAATCAATATATAAATATATATACATAGTTATAATCAATATATAAATATATATACTTATAAATAATATACATATATATAGACTCATAATCAATATATATATATACTTATGATCAATATATATAAGTACTTATAATCAATGTATATATTTACTTATAATCAATGTATATATATACTCATAATCAATGTATATATATACTTATAATCAATATATATATATACTTACAATCGATATACATATACTTATAATTCATATACATATACATATGTACTCATTATTACTATACATATATGTATATATGTACTCATAACCAAATCCATATTTATATATATATATTATACATATAATCTATATATATATATTTATGCATGTACTCATAATCAATATTCATATGTATATATAAATATATATACATATATATATATATATATATATATATATATATATATATATATATAATCAATATACATATATTCATATACATACACTTATAATCAATTTACATATATATACTTTCATAATGAATATACAAATAAATATATATATAATTTCATCATGAATATTCATATAAATATATATATATATATATATATATATATATAATTATATATATATATATTCTCATAATAAATATACACACATATATATATATATATACTTACAATCAATATACACATAATTATATATACTAACAATCAATATACACATATATATATATATATATATTATCAAACAATATACACACATATATATATATACTAACATTCAATATATACATATATATATATATATATATCAACTATCAATATATACAATATATATATATATATACTAACATCAATATACACACACATATATATATATACATATATACTAACAATCAATATACACATATATATATACTAACAATCAATATACACATATTTATATACATATAGACTAACAATCAATATACACATATATATATACATATAGACTAACAATCAATATACACATATATATATATATACTAACAATCAATATACATATATATATATGTATATATACTAACAATCAATATACACATATATATATGTATATATACTAACAATCAATATACACATATATATATGTATATATACTAACAATCAATATACACATATATATATATTAACAATCAATATACACATATATATATATATATATTAACAATCAATATACACATATATATATATATATATATATATATATATATACTTACAATCAATATACACATATATATATATATATATATTAACAATCAATATACACATATATATATATATATACTAACAATCAATATACACATATATATATATATATATACTAACAATCAATATACACATATATATATATATATATATATATATACTAACAATCAATATACACATATATATATATATATGTATATATACTAACAATCAATATACACATATATATATATATATATATACTAACAATCAATATACACACATATATATATATATATATACTAACAATCAATATACACACATATATATATATATATATACTAACAATCAATATACACACATATATATATATATATATACTAACAATCAATATACACACATATATATATATATATATACTAACAATCAATATACACATATATATATATATACTAACAATCAATATACATATATACATATATATATATACTAACAATCAATATACACATATATATATATATATACTAACAATCAATATACACATATATATATATATACTAACAATCAATATACACATATATATATATATATATACTAACAATCAATATACGCACATATATATATATACTAACAATCAATATACGCACATATATATATACTAACAATCAATATACATATATACATATATATATATACTAACAATCAATATACACATATACATATATATATATACTAACAATCAACATACACGCACATATATATATATATATATATATATACTAACAATCAATATACACACATATATATATGTATATATATATATACTTACAATCAATGTACACACACACATATATACATATATATATATATATACTATCAATACACACACACATATATATATACTAACATCAATATACACACACACACATATATATATATATAGTAACAATCAAAATACACACACACATATATATATAGTAACAATCAATATACACATATACATATATATATATATATATATATATATACTAACAATCAATATACACACACACACATATATATATATACTAACAATCACTTTACACACACACACACATATATATATATATACTAACAATCACTATACACACACACATATATATATATATATATATATATACATATATATATATATATATATATATATATACTAACAATCAATATACACACACACATATATATATATACACAATAATGAAATGAACACATCAACCTAAGGAATACTAGAGTGTTAACTTCTATTCCTAGTAAGGACCTGTCTAAAGAGATAAAGCAATAAAGAAAAAAATACATAGAGGCATGTAATAAATATAGCACGAAAAAAAAAAAAAAAAGAAACAAACATCACAACTCATATTTATTAACGACATATTATAATACTTGAAAGAAAATGTTCATTTCACCACTCTTTTAAAAACTAGTGTACCAACAGAGGTAGAAAAAGATAGAAAGGGACAAAAAGAAATAATAGATTATAATAAAAACAGAAACATGAAAGCAATCTTCAATATGAAGGTCTAAATTTATACTTTCGACGATATCAATTCATATGTATTTAATTCCTTCCAGCCAACAAAGCAGTGAAGAAATAAAAAAAAACAAATTCATACTTCAATTAACCTCCATTCCCCATTTATCCTGACTATTTGCTCCAACAAGAACTTTTTACCAAAGTGAATAATTGGAGACAGGCTAATTATCTGTATTTCCATACAACTAAGAACACAATCAAATAGTGTGATTAACTTACAGTACGCATTGAATCCTAAATATTTGGGCTGCTTTAAGAGTGGCTGTACTCGTTGGTAATGACAATAAAAGAAACAAATACTAAATGATGGGAAACAAAGCAAAGAATGACCTCAAAGAGTAAATAAAACATGAAAGTGTGAAGTATATTTTGATTTAATTGCCAAATCATTACCAGTGGAGCTGAACCAAAAGATTGACTCTCAAATCAAGAAACATGCAATGTGCAGAAGAGAGGATAATACTGAACATCAGATAGAGAGATCACAGGGCAGCACAGATGTAAAATCCTTTAGAAAACTCAAATGGTAATGAGCAGGCCATCCGGCAATGCTAGACAACTGCTAGATATCATAACTCACAATGGGAACCCTCAGAGATCATGTGTGAAAAAAAAATATTGGAAATATTGGTGCTGCATAGTCTACGATTGAGAGGTTTGGCGAATCTTAGTGAAGGTTATAAAGAATACATAAATTACTTCAGATAATTTGACAGATTCTTTCTGATGAGAGTGATATATATTTTCTGTTGCTTTGGTCAAGTCTTATTGCAGTGTACACAGTGGAGAAGTATTCTAAAATAATTTATGATTTGATGTACAGTAAACCCTAGAAAAAATGGAATCCGGCTATAATGAACACATGGACCATAAACTTTCTTATTTACAGAACAAAGTTTCATAAATGTAGCAAACACATGGACCATACTGTACTTGGCATTATCCAAGTATTGTGATCAAGCCTTTTATAGCATTTAGATCAAGACAAAGAGTACTCTTTGTTCTTCTCATGTCAACAGAACAAAGCATTACCTTTACATTTTCAACTTCAAACATTATTGCATCAATTATTTTCTTTATGAATTCTAATTCAATTTGAATAGTTTTTCAATTAACAGAAGTAAAAATCGTTATGAATCTTATTCCTGGGAGCCGTAAGCAGGTTTTTAGCAAATTAGATTTTTAAAATCAACCCACAAAATATGTTGGGGTGGGGACTCATCAGTTAATAATAAATATTTATCTCAAATAGGCATATTTTTTGTGTTTTTCTTCTTTTAACAGCCTTGTCTGCTGTGTATATCATCCAGTTGAAGACAGTATAGTTGTTGAAAAAAACTAACATTTCCCCATGCAATAAAGTGATATGAACTGCTTGGAGTCAACTTTTATAGAGGAAGTGAGTGGTGCATGACCTGACTAAATCTTTGGAATTTGCACTTCAGTTAAAGACATCTTTTTTTTTTACCCAACTAGAGTAATAGTGGCGTCCCCCTCTGTAAACTTTTAATGGATGGTAGTAAATTTTTCTCGAGTTCTGTGTCCTCGATTTCGATCTTAGTGTTCTTATCTCCAATGTGGTTGTTGCACATGATCTTCGTCTTGCTGAAGTTCATGTGTAGGCCGACTTTCTTGCTCTCTTCATTTAGTTCATCTATCATTAGTTGGAGGTCGTGTAGGTTCTCTGCGAAAAGGGCTATGTCGTCTGCGAATCTGAGGTTGCTCAGATACTCGCCGTCTATTTTAATTCCTTTACTCTCCCAGTCTTGCCTTCTGAAGATCATCTCGAGGCAGGCTGTGAAGAGTTTAGGTGAGCTGGTATCACCTTGTCTTACTCCTTTCTGGAGCTGGAAGGGGTCCAAGTTTTTATGTAGCCTGATAAAGGAGCTGCCATGATTGTATATATGTTTCAACACTTCAACATATACTGGATCTACACCTTGCCGACTGATGGCCTCCATGACCTTAGGGATTTCTACTGAGTCGAACGCCTTTTTGAAGTCGATAAATGCTACGGCAAGTGGTAGTCTATACTCTGCTGCTTTTTCTTTCAGTTGATTTATCGAGTGCAGGTGGTCCATGGTCAAGTAGCTTCTTCTAAAGCCAGCCTGTTCACGTGGCTGGTTTTCATCCAGTGTTTTTGTGATTCGGTTGGTGATGATCTTTGTGAAAAGTCTATATACACAGTTGAGTAGGCTTATAGGCCTATAGTTGTTGAGGTCTTTCGGGTTCCCTTTTTTATATAAAAGCATTATGATAGCAGTATTCCAATCGTCTGGGACTTTACTGTGTTTTAGACACAGGTTGAAGAGGACGGCCAGTTTCCTATTGATGGTTTTACCTGCTTTTCGGAGTAGGTCGATGGTGATGTTGTCTGGTCCAGGGGCAGTTCCTTTCTTTGTCTGTTTAATGGCTTCCTTCACCTCCCATGGGGTTACTTTTGGGAAGTCCTCTAGTTGTTTGCCCGTGTTTTGCGTATCTTGCTCATTGTTTTGCAGTCCTTGTTTGGACGAATAAAGTTTTTGGTAGAATTCTTTAGCACGTTCGACAATCCTGTCTCTGTCTGATGTTAGGTTTCCATTTTCCTCGAGTATGCTAGTTATTTGCCTTCGTCCCGAGTTGAGGAGTTTGTTTATAGCTTTGAAGCCCCGACCTTTTTCAAGAGTTGATTCAATGACTGCCGATGTGTATCTCCTTCTGTCTTCTCTTCGTTTCTTCTTGATTAATTTGTTTAGTTCAGCCTCTTCAATTTTCTCCCTCGTTGTTGTCGGTGGCTTGAGGTTTCTGCGTTTTTCCATGAGATTTTTAGTCTCATCCGAGATTTTGCTAATGGGTTGTTTGCTCATTGGCTTGAACGTAGAGGCCACTTCAATTATTGATGTTGTCATTTTGCTGCTTAGTTCGTTGATGTTGGTGCTGTCTTGTTCAGTAAGAATTCTGAATCTGTTCTTCAATTCGAGCTTGAAAGATTGAACGTGCTCTTTTGGTATGTTTAGAGGCTGCGGTTTTGTATGGAACATTTTCCTGCGTTCTTTATTGGTGTTTATTTGTACTTTACATCGTACCATTCTGTGGTCGCTGCCTACATTGACTTGATTTAGGACTACTACATCTACCTAGGGCAACGAATCTCCATGAGACCCTCAAAAGAAGAAGAAATCAAGCGAAGAATCACACTAGGATGGCAAGCCTTTGGCAGAGCTAGCTCAACCTTCAAAAATAATAAGATCCCGTTAATCCTAAAGAGAAGGGTGTATAACCAATGCATCCTCCCAATAGTCACTTATGGAGCTGAAACATGGAACTTAACCAAGAAACAGACCCGTAAGCTGAGAACCATGCAACGTGCACATGAAAGAATAATGCTGGGCCTCACATGGAGAGACCACAAAACAGCACAACACATCCGGGAAAAGACAAGAGTTAGAGACATCATAGAATCCATAAAAAATATCAAATGGCGGTGGGCTGGCCATGTTGCAAGAATGGCTGACAATCGATGGACATCACGACTCACAACATGGATTCCCCGAGACCATATGCGCAACCGAGGCCGGCAAAATATTAGATGGAGAGACGAACTAGACAAGTTCAGGAAGTACTGGCTCTGTGACGCCCATGATAGAGAAGTGTGGCAAATCCTGGGGAAGGTCTATGTCCAACGACGGACGCTAAAAGACTGATGATGATGATGATGATGATGGAGTAAATTTTTGTAAAAAAAAGATGAGTAATCTCAGTAATCTCTAAGCAGTGTAAGTTCATGAGAGTTACAAATTAACAATGTACTTTTCTATATTTTACAATGTGTTTTGAATAAAATAACGCATTGAATAGTCACTGACTTATTTATGATATACAATAGCCACAATGATCACCGGCACAGACTAAATAATCCCACTCCTATGAAACTCTAAGGAATGATTTGACACAATACATCAGGGGAAGCATCACAGACAGTGACAAACAGACTGTATAATATTGGAAACACATCCATCTGAATATTTCATTTCAAAAAGAATAAAATATAAAACGTGCATATGGTACTGACTGCGATAAGCATATTAAAATCAACATGAAAAAAAAAGTAAAATACAACTTTCAGAAGAATTGCAATCAACATAAGATTTTTCTTTACTCAAAACATCTGAAGAAACCATCAAAACAAAAAACACCTTTTAGTAACAAGTTTTTCACTGAAATATCAACTTAAACCAGGACATTATAATTTACACCCCCGAGTTTTAAGTGTGGTAAGAATCTCTATTTACCAAATCAATGTAATTTAATACCGCAGGGGTACCGACAGCAGGCACAATTATCAACTTTGAACTTACAAATTAGTTTCTAATGATCAAATTCATGCAATACGTATAACTGGATTAAGAGTGCAACAATTAATTGATAGTCAGCGAAAATCAATAAGAAATCGATTGACGAATTTCATCATCAATTATTTGTTAGTGACGCATGTGTTTCTCATTTTGTGTGAAGCCGAATTTGTGAAAGTAAAAAGTGGAGATAAAACGGTATGAAAATTTCATATCACAATTATTTGCGAAAAGTTTTTATATTCACAGTAAAAAATTGTCATTTCGAAATAATTTTCCAAAACAAATGGAACAAACTTCGCACTATTTCACTTTAGTTTTCATGACTTAATAGCATATAGCAGAACGGCATTATTGATGTATGGTGCTGAGAATTTTCAATAAGTACTGATACACAAGCTGACATCATTTCATCAAATTTAGTTTCTGGAGACTACAAACTAAATTAACAACACTATGCACTATTTGCTTACATAAGCACACACACACAAAAGAGTCCATTACAAGGGTGGTCCTTTTCACCAAAAGTGAAACTACGGTATTCAGAAAAATGTGCTGTGAAGTTTGGTAACGAATGATCGTTTTTAGTTACTTATAAATTATCGCAGTTGATCAATTCAACATCACATTAATGTGTGAATTTTATTTCGCTACGAAAGAGCGCTTTAATATACAATTTCTACATTTTTTTTATCTACACAATGTTACAAGACTTAAAATTGAATTCCAAGCCACACGTGTCTGTAACAAGATAATACCTTAAAGGTCAACAGAAAAAATCAAATGGCGCTCGTTTGATGACCCAGAGTTGTTAAAAGTAGTTTTCAATTTTTTCATTCTCATATATATCCACACACGGCTTAAAAATCAATTGAGATATTCACCTGTAACAAATAAAAAAGGAGTGAAAGTATAGATGACTTACGTCCCTTAGTAGTAGTACTACTGTTCTATTAAAAGTTTTTGTATTAAGCAAATTTTAATACATTTTTTATTCTTAATATATTCATTTCCATTGTATAGCTAATTTATCTTTAAAAATTATCGAATATTCCTCAAACTCATTTCCAGTTGTTGGCAATGCTGACAGTGTAATTATTGTCAAACTCTCAGAGCTGACTTTATCATTGCAATGAGTTGGATAAGGAATTTAAGATGGTTATTCATGTCTAAAATTCACAAGAGTAAGTGAGAAAGTAAGAGTGTTCTGTGTTGTGTCAACACACGTTTCTGAGTTCTCGGTACTTTTGTAAACATTGAATTTCTGTAATGAAAATTATCATTTTATATATGAAAACAAGTACACATATTTTTTCGGAGAAAATTACTTTGCTACTGAGAATATTATCAAAATAGTTAATATAATAATAGAACAATTAAACAAGATGAAACCCAGAGAATTTTTTTTAAAAGGCAGTAGATATTCATCCTTGATTTTGAGGTATTCATCAGACTGCGTTATTCATATTTACGAATAAATTAAGCTCGCTATCAAGTTTACATGGCGCTGTGATATAGGGCGATCTCTTGACGTAGAATTAAGGATCGATTCCAATTGGGATCAAAATATCCTTTTCCTTGATTTCGAGGTCAGATATGGATTACCTATTGGATTGAGCAGCCTTTTTCTTTCTTTCGTCTAACTCTTACGACTGAGTTTTGATTTGGTTTTTGTATGTAACAATGACCAGAAGAAAAACGAGTGACGTCATGCACCAATAACAGTGATACAGTGACATACACAAAAACTGATGACGAATTGACTCCACTTCTAAAGACTAATACAGGATGATTTGTTCTGCGAAGGTTGGGAAATCCAATTTACAGGAAGCATTAATAAAAGTGTTGAAATAGACACGTAGTTTTGGAATAATATTGTGTGGAGAACTGAATTCTATTTTGTTTACTTTTTAGATTTTAATGAAGCAAGGGGGTTTGACTTGAGCACATCGAATATTGCATTCCGTCCACAATACCCAGGAATTGATAAAAATATATTAAAACAAATTATTTTGTATCTGAATTTGTATGAAATCATTCAATCTTGTTTTGAATTGATTGTTTATCTTGAATAAAATACCAATGTTCACATTTCTCAATCAGTTTCCAGACAAGAAACAAATACATTTGGACGCTTGTGATTAATTGTAGTTTTTTTTCCGATGGGTCCAATGAATCAAAAAATTTCTAACACTTCTGATCCATACGACATTTTTCTACTCAGAGAAGTTGATAGTGAGTTTAAGGAAAAATTAAACTCAATGTTGTCAGAATCACTTTCGATTTTTACAGATCAATACCTCAGGTATCAATTGGCAAAATAAGTTTTTTTAGGTAACAAAGAAATTGAATGTAATTTGAAAATACATACTGAAATTTGTTTCTGTGGACCTTCCAGTCTTAGTAGATTTTACAAGTATGTATAGTTGAAGAGTATATAGATTCTTTTTTTAATAAGATTTACAAATTGATAAGTGCTTAGTTGCTTTTTGCAATGTTTTTGTTACAATTCCTTAGAATAAGATTGTAAAATTTTTTAATATTTTTTTCCATTTAATATACACTTTTTCATTTATCTATTTAACCTTTATAATATCACTAATACAAGTATAACATAAATTTTAAATATTAGTAATGATATGTTATGGAAATCTTTTTCTAAAATCCATTGCATAATAATGTTCATTCTATACTGTACAATTTTATTTAATGGTGATATAGAGTTAACATTTACTTATTTAATCAATATATAAAAAATACATAAATTTTAATCTAATACTAAATGAAACATCATAATATTAGCTTTATCTTCCATAAGTGATAGAATTTAACCTTAAGAATTTGAGAATTACACCATGAGAATGACAAGAAAAAACAATTTTTCAAACTGAATCAAAAATGTAGAATGATTTTGTATTCTTGCAACGATATTGTTTTGTCATTCTTTTCATAAGCAAAATCCAAGTATTAAAATCTATTTCCGTTGATTTTGAATAGTTACGATAACTTCAAAAGTAATTAGATTAAAAATGAATAATCTGCAACTCTTGATATATCACTGAACTAAGAAACACGTTGTGTGATTTCTCCCCAAAATTTTTTGTATATATCAACAAAGTTTGGGTCTTTTTTAATAAAAGATATTTTTGATTGAAATATTCACATTGCTTGATAAAAGCCACTGTGTTATTGTGCTATTCATAATGATTTAAAATAGACAATGACTAATCAATTAATCATTTAGAATAATTGATGACTAAATGACAACCAGTATAGTCATTAGTTGCTGCCCTAAACTGGATCAAAACTTTCAAAAAAATAATAGCTTCATAGTTAATAAGATAGAAACTTTATTTCCGTTGTTTTCATTACAAAAATACATGAAAAAAGTAGTTGTAATTCAATGAAAAGTTTATCTTATTCAACCAAAACAATATTCCATCAATTTTTCACATTTATTTTCACAATTTCTATTACCATTTTATTCATTTTTGTACCAAAAATAACGAAAATAAAAAAGTCTTTGTTCCATTATCTACAAATTTACTTATCTTTTGTAAAAACAGTTTTGATCAAACAAACTTGATTATGTAAATACCTCTTTATTCATTTTTTGTAACAAAACGAATGTAAAATTTTATTTCTGTGACTACCTTTTTATTCATTTTTATAGTGAACAAAAATTGAAGTTTCTATTAATTTATCAACAAAGTTAATTTTTTCAAGTTTTGATTTAGTTATCCTTGTAGCATGTATTTTATGAATGAAAAAATTATGCCTGATATTAGCACCCCACTTCAAGAAAAGTGGGATGCAAATGTCCAGAGACACCAAAGACTGGGACTGAGTTGTCCGAGTGATAATTTTGGTCACTATTATCGCGACATGAAATCATTGAGCAAGAACCAATTGGATAACCTGTCGTCCTTGCCAAAAAGAATAGAAAACCATTGACTTTCAAGCCCTCAATGTCCTTGCTGCCTGTGACACCCGCCATATCCAGCAGGTACTTACAAGCTATCCAGGATTTCCCAACACCAAAAACATTACTGATGTCCACTCTTGGTTTGGTCTCATAGATCAGGTCTCTTATGCATTTAGCATGGCCTGCCAGATGCTACCTTTTCTACATCTCTTCAAGCCTGATACCTCATCAACCTAGAACAAACAACTCAATTACTTATTTGAGATATCTATGCAGGTCATGGTCAAGGAAATCGAAGAAGGAGTCCAAATGAGAGGAAACTAACCAGGCTGGCAACTGATCTAAGACTGGAATAGGTTTCCGGCTGTTCTCAAAGTACTGCAGTTATGTAAGCATTCTGCTGCTATGATAGTAGCAAAATTGCACTGGTGGGCAGCAGATTCACTAACCCAGCTGATTCCAGATATGCCCCAGTAGAAGGTGAAGCATTAGCAGCGGCTGATGCACTGGATAAGGATTGATTCTTCGTGCTGGCAGGACTTCATCTTTGCAGTTGACCATTAATCACTCACGAAGATTCTTAGTAACCGTTCACTAGACAGAATCTCCAAGGGCCGCCTAGGAACCTAAACAAGAGAACACTGAGCTATAGATTTCAAATTTCAAATCATACATATCACAGGAGTGTAACACAAAGCTGCAGATGCCACATCCTGCCATCCCACTGGACCCCTACAGCCTGGTAAGTTGGAACTACAAGATGATATAGCATCTACTAAGGACTCCAGGGACCTCCTTCTTATAAGGGACTCTTGCCATTCCTTCTTCACTAAGATTCGTATAGCAGATGAATCACTATCTGAGGACCTGGAAACTTTTTACAAATCTCTGCCATGTCTGCACTCAATTCACTGAAACTGTCATGTATGATTGTGTTAGGCTAGCCACTGCTAGTGATAAAAACTTGAACTCATTGATCACTACCATTGAATCTGGCATGCTGAAGGTCAGACACAAGCTCCTATCACCTCTCCATGAGTACCACAAGTTCTAAAAGCATATTCATAACATTGATGGAGTCTATAAGGATAGCGTGGTTATTTCCCAAAGCTTTAACAAGGATGTCTTATCTCTGCATTCTGCCCACCAAGGGGTGACAGTTATGACTGCCAGAGCCAAGTCTATGGCCTATGATCACGCCTACCATTACTGCACACCATACTAGCTGCAACTGAATGGCCCTATCCCAGCCAAATGCTCCTCCCAACTGCCTATACTGCTAGTGTACACATTTCTATGTGCGTGTTCTGGCTTCTTCACATACAAAAGGGCCAACTACAATAAGGGTACCAAAATGTTCCTTAGGATGTCCCAAGAAAAAATTGGGGATGAACTACTTTGTATAAAAACAAAATGGCTGCCAGCACAAAATCCAGAATTTCTTATCCCATTACCCAATTAAAATAACCAATTACTTTAAAAGGTCAGATCATGGTTTTCAGACGCGAGGAATTCAAAAATACAGGTTCAGCTACAAAATTGCTCATACAGCATATTGAAAGTGGGAATCTGGAAGAAATCCCATGAAAACTTCCCAGAACTGCCAGATCCAAAGGAACATTGATAGACTATGAATGGAAAGAACTTGGAGCCACTATTGTGTGAAGGAGATATGTTTCCATAACAGTTGATTAAAGTGTGGGTGTCGACTGAAATCAAAAAAGACAACCAAGGCAAAATTGAACCAGCCAACATGTATATGTCAGATGCTTTTGTCCGATTCAGAGATTGGATTGACACTTCATTTACATTGGTTAAATGTTCATTGAAATTTATGCTCCATTTAACAGACAGTATATACTCATCTATCCTCCAATAAGCAGAAGATACATTTCAGCTATTTTTAAAAGAAAAAAAAACAAAACAAAAAACAGAAAAAAAGAAATACAAGAACAAATTAATTCTTTGTTTTTTTCAATATTTTCTCAGAATTCATATAGTAAACTAAAAATTACTTTTATGACAAATTAAAGAATATTTTTCAATTCCTTGCGTCTGAAATATGATATTAGCACTTTGAAGTACAAATATATATTAATTACGAGATAATATGAAGTTCTGGATTTTTCGGATGAATGTGGGATGGCCATTTTCTTCATTATTTTTTCTTGGGAACATCTTTTTTCTGAAAGCAAACATTTTAAGAAACATTTTGGTACCCTACTCATAGATTGCTGGGGGATGGGGATTTATCCACATTTAGTTTAGAGTTTTGGGAATAACCAACCTTCTAAAGAGTGAAGTTCCACACCCTAGCCCACTCAATGTTAAAAATGGCTCATAAATTTTATTTATTTGAAAAATAACAGCATAATTTAAATTGATGTACTTACAATCATTTTTCTTTCAGTAATTCTAATTTTTAAACTAAATACCCACCTGCTGGGAATTGCTGTCTGAAAAAGGAATTTAAAGAATAAAGAGATAAAGTTAGAAATCAGATAGCAATTGATCTTTTTTAAAAAGAAAAAAAGAGAATTACTGGAAGAAAAACAGAAGTAAATACATTAATTCAAATTATACTGTAATTGTTTTGAATAAATTGTTATTTCTATTCTTGAGCCATTTTCAACATTGACTGGGCAAGGTTATTTCTAAAACTATAAATAAAAAGTAAATAAATCAAACTTTTTGGTGATAAGATATATGAAAAAATAATTCACATTGTTCGAACATAAATTGCAAACATACACTGCTTATCTTGGATAACCTTTTTTTTGAGCAATTTACAAATGCCCGTTAGGGCAGGTATTTCAGCAAATAGATTAAATTCAGATAAAGTTTTGTGGTATTAAAATACAAAGACCATGTCAAATATTTGTGCTTCTTGGGTTGATTATATGAATCAATCATGTAGGCAACATTTTACTAACATCTGCATTGCTGACAATTAAATCTAGCTGAACTACCCAGTTTTTATCTGCAACTAACATTTTAAGCTATATGAGAACCAAATTCACTAATTTTCAGACCAAAATAGGTTGAAAGCATCTAGTCAAGTAGTTTAGGTCCAATCCCAAGACGAATTGTTGAAATATGGGGGTGGGGAAAGAGTGAAAACTTGCATACAGGTAGACTTTTTAGCACTCCTTCATATAAAAACAGGACACATGCAATCTGACCAAAACTGCGGCAGCTATCTTTATTTCAAAATGGTCATCATAAAAAATAAATTCACAATATTAGTACAATGGATTTGCTGAAATTTCAACGAGAATGTGAAAAGAGTGCGAAGACCTGCATACTAGTAGACTATTTGATGTTCTTTCATATAAAACCATGGGAGACACATGCTTTGAACAGAATACATCTTTATTTTAAAATGGCCACCATTAAAATATTCCCAATATTACTTGAAATTTCAGTCAGAATTGTTCAAAATACAGAAAAAGTGTGAAAATTTGCATACTGGTGAAATTTTAATGCTCTCTCATATAGAAACAGAATACAAATGATATGACCTCAACTGCAGCCAGCATCTTAATTTCAAAATGGCCACCATAAGAACAAACTTTGCAAAATAACAGTAGATATAATGAAATTTCAACTGAAAATGTTCAAAGTGTAAAAACATGGATACTAGCAGACCTTTTGGATAAACATCCATATAAAAACAGAATCTGACAAAAACTGCAGCAACCATCTTTTTTTTCAAAATGACTGCTATAAACAAACTAAATTTGCAATAAAGATTGGTTAAAATTTCTGACAGAATTGTGTATAACATGTTTTGATATTCTAAAAACAAGACAAATAATCAGACCAGAGCTGGGGCCGCCATCTTTATTCCAAAATGGCTGTCATAAGGAACATAGAATTTGCAATATAGTACAGTACATTAGGTAAAATTTCAACCAGAATAGTTCAAATGAGGAGAAAGTATAAAAACTGGTATACAAATGGATCTTTTTGAAGATATTTTATTCAAAAAGGCAAACATACTAACCAAAGACTTTATTTTAAAATGGCCGCCATATAAAACAAAATTGGCTGTATAGATTACTTGAAATTTCCACCAAAATTATTCAAAATGGAGTAAAAAAACATGAAAACTTGCACACTGATAAATTTTCCACTGCTCTTCTAAGACACAAATGATTTGATCAAAACTACTGCTGCCATCTTTATTTCAAAATGGTTATCATAAAAAAACGCAATATAGTACAGCACATTAGTTGAAATTTTAACCAGATTGTTCAAAAACGAAAAAAAAGTGAAAACTTGTATACCTTTAGAATTTTCAATGCTACTTCAAATGAAAATTATGCAAGATCTGACTGAAATGTCTACCATCTTTCAAAAATGGCAGCTCAAAAAAATCCCAGGCAGACATAAGCTGATACAATAATTCTACGGATACAATGTATAACCACAAAAAATTAAATGCAAATCATCACAGCTCTGTTACATAAAATTATGTTGCTCACAATACACAGACAAATTTTACATACAGTACCATACTGCGGGGATATTTGTGAGGGATGTTTTTTGCAATAAGATATCAGATATCATGATATATATAACACAATGCAAACCGAAAGAAAGATTAAAAAATTGATGGTCTGCAGATTGTCATAGAATATTAACAATCATCCAGTACAAGGCATGTCCCAGCACAATTGCAAAATTCAGAGTAGGGGAGTGCTGCATTGAAACATTTACAAGGAAGTATGCATGCTTTTTTACAGCTGCATTTGATTTTCTTGAAGCATTGTTCAGAAAGGAATCCACTAACCACAGGAATCTATAGTCTGCACTCAGATAAAGTGTTGGTAAAAGCTGTTTAGCTATAGCTGACTCTCGCTAGGTATGTAGCTCTCTGAATGTGCGACGAGCTAACACAACCATTCAGACATCATTAGCAAGATTTGTAGAAATTTCTAGTTCTTTCATGTATGATACAGAAAAATACAATGCTTACCTTTCTGATATTCTCTGTTGTGCAGCAGAACGATACATTTCTTCAGAGCTGATATTTTGCACCACTTTTTACACGCTCATGGCACTGATTGAAAATGGCTGCCAGGTCACATGACCTCAGTTCTGTGGCAAAAAAAATGGTGGAATATAACTGCCCAATTATATATGATAAATTTCATGTAAAAAGTATCAAGGTTTCTGAGATTAAAAAATTGGCCTTTCAGGTACCATTTTTTTGGAATTGCCCTGGTTCCTTTTGATATTGGATGCTGGGTCCTTTTTAACATCATACTGACAAGGGCCTTAACAAATTTTGAAACATTGTGTTCGCATTCAAGTTTGGATGACTCATCAAAAGATATATTTCTTGGCGGATGTATCCTTTCTCAATATTTGTGCTGCATGTGTTAAGTGAATAGCATTATCATTGTTGGAACAAGCAATCTGTATAGCGTCCCTAGGCTATGGCTGGGCCTGGCCCCACCTGGAAATTCCCCCACCCCTGGAGGATGTGATGGGAATTAATTCTAATGAACCAATTTTTACAACAAACCATTTTTACAATACAGTCTATTGGAAAGTGAGAGTTATTTTTGGAGGATAGAATCTCATCAGAAAATTAGTTTATCTTTATGATGCCTATCATTGTAATACGTTTGCAACATAACTTTTAAATCTCTAATATTGAAAGAAATGGATTACATAGCTGGTTGAAAAGCCAACTGCTATTCTCTTCTTTTGGGTTTATTTCTCATATTCCAGCGCTTGGCGTTTTGAAAAGTTCAATTTTGGTACTAGCATCTTTACCTACTACTATGTATCTTTTGATCTTAGTGTTTTTATCTCTGATGTGGTTGTTGCACATAATCTTTGTCTTCCTAAAGTTCATGTGTAGGCCGACTTACAACAAATCTCCATGAAACCCTCAAAAGAAAAAGAAATCAAGCAAAGAATCACACTAGGATGGCAAGCCTTTGACAGAGCAAGCACTACCTTAAAAAATAAGAAGATCCCATTAATCCTGAAAAGAAGGGTGTATAACCAATGCATCCTCCCAATAGTCACTGATGGAGCTGGAACATGGAACCTAACCAAGAGACAGATCCGCAAATCAAGAACCATGCAACGTGCGCATGAAAGAATTATGCTAGGCCTCACATGGAGAGACCACACGACAGCACAGTATAGTCTGGGAGAAGACAAGAGTCAGGGACGTTATAGAATCTATTAAAAATTTCAAATGGCAGAGGGCAAGCCATATTGTAAGAATGGTGGACAACCAATGGACATCGCGACTCACAACATGGATCCCCCGAGATCACATGCACAACCGAGGTCGGCAGAATATAAGATAGAGGAATGTGCCAGACAAATTCAGAAAGTACTGGTTCTGCAATGCCCATGGTAGAGAAGTGTGGTGAATCCTGGGGAAGGTCTATGTCCAATGATGGACGTTGAACGACTGATGATGATGATGATGAATCTTCATTGTTGGAGATATAGAGGGGAGGGTCCTTTATCTAATACACATGCACACAACCTGCTTCCCTTCCCTTATCCTGTAAACTGCCCTGATCTTAAAAGTGTATAAAGTAGATCATTAAGTAGACTATGAAATTCTTTAAAGAAGAAATCTCTCAAGTTTTGCAAGCTTTTGGTGGAGCAAGATCAACCTTCAAAGACAAGAAAATCCAATTAGTCCCAAAAAGAAGGGTATACAACCAAGGTATCAGACCTGAGAGTCACTTATGAAGCTGAAACATGAAACCTAACCAGAAGATTGACCCTCAAACTCAGAACCATGCACAGGAGAAAATCTCACTCAAAATCAAATGGAGAGTTTGCAAGACAGCACAGTATATAAGAGGAAAAACATAAGTTCAAGATATCATACAATACATCAGAAAAACCCAAATGGCATTGCGCTGGTCACATAGCAAGAATATCCGACAACTACTGGACCTCATAACTCACAATGTGGATTGCTGGAGATCATACGCAAAACTGTGGCTGGCAGAACATAGGATTGCGTGACGAACTACACAAGTTCAGGAAGTACTGGCTCTGTAACATCCATGATAGAAAGGTCTGGCGAATCTTGGGAATTGTCTATGGCCAATGACAGATGTTAAAGGCTGATGATGATGAATGTTGGCAACTAGGTTATATCATATCTAAATATATATATATATATATATATATATATATATATATACATACATACATACATACATACGTACATACATACATACATGTATATAATATGCATCCAATTCGAAATTAAAAATGTACAACTGTGTATGTCTTCTGAATATGATCAAGTCTGGTGGCACAAATCATACACAAAATTTTACTGAAATTCATTGAGAAAACTTGTGGTCAGACAGGAGCGATTACAAAATTGTACAAAAAAATATCTCACAACCAGAAACAAATCTCTGGATACACCCCCAAAATTCAATCACTTCTTATTTATGGTGTGGCTTACTCTTCCACAAAATGAATGACTGTGAATGTACATTTTTTTCAAACATGACTAAGTCATTATGCATGGATCCGTCCAAAAATTTAATCACTTCTACAAAATTTTATTGAAGTTCATTGTGTACTTTTGAAGATATACATGGACAGACAGGAGGGAATACAGACATGTAGGAAGAACTAAATAGAAAAATAACTTTCGATCAGAAACAAATTCCTGGAACTGTCTTAGAATATAATCATCATCATCATTGGTCTTTCAACGTCCGTTGTTGGACAGAGACCTTCCCCAGGATCTGCCACATTTTCTCTATCATGGGTGTTGTGGAGCCAGTATTTTCTGAATTTATCTAGTTCATCTCTCCATCTTGTATTTTGTCGGCCTCAGTTTTGCATGTGATCTCTGGGAATCCATGTTGTGAGTTGTGATGTCCATCTATTGTCTTTCATTCTCGCAACATGACCTGCCCATTGCCATTTGAGTTTTCTAATAGATTCTATGATGTCTCGGCCCCCAGTTTTCTTCCTGATATATTGTGCTGTCTTGTGATCTCTCCATGAGCATGATTCTCTCATGCACATGCTGCATGCTTCTCAGTTAGCAGGTTTGTCTCTTGGTTTGGTTCTATGATTCAGCTTCATAAGAGAATGCATTGGTTGTATACTCTTCTTTTTGGGATAATTGAGATCGTCTTGTTTTTTAAGGCAGAGCTTGCTCTGCTGAAGAATTGCCATCCTACTGTGATTCTCCGCTTGATTTCTCCTTCTTTTGTGGGTTTTATAGAGATTCACTATCAATATCTCTCAAACAATAATGAATTCCTGGATCTGCCTCAGAATTTGAAGTGAATCTCGCTATAATTTATGTCTTACTAGTCCATGAAATTTTGCTGAAATTCATAATGAACTTCTGGAAATATCATGTTGACAGATAGGAGCAAATACAGAAATGTATAATTTTTTTTTCCTTTGAATACATTTCTGTAATGGCCCATCCGTCCACATGATATTTCCAAAACTTCTTGATGAATTCCAATGAAATTTTGGTGGAGGAAGTGATCAAATTTGTGCTTCATGCACAATAACTTCTACATAACTCCTATATTCAGAAGAAATGTACATACTCAGTAGTCCATAGAAAAACTGGAAACAATTTCTCTTCTTAAGCTAGATTGGTTTGAGATATGATTTAACCTGGTTACCAAGATACTACCTGAGAAAATGATAACTCAAAAATGTGTCAACCAATATACCAACATCTCCTGCACTTGACACTGCTTTACTTTTTATCATAAACTTGGCCAGTCATCCGGTTTCATCACAATCAATTCAAAATAACAGTAACTACTGCAGTTTGCAGAGTGGGAGACTTTCATACAATGTAACATCAAAGCTAACCTCTGTTCCCCAGTCGATAGACACCTCCAGTAAATAAATGTATTTTCACTATATTTCCAGAAAGACAGAAAAGGAAGCAATATCTTTGTCATTTGCAGAAGTTTTGCAATTTACAACCAAAACTAAAACTCCAAAGAAGATATTTGAATAATGCAATACATCATTAAAGTGTGTGATGATTACTATATAAATTAATCAATGTCTGTTACTTTCATTTTTCTGTCATATAGTGACAAAATATTTTGCACACCATCCTGTATGATAGAAATACATCTGTACTTAAATTTTGTGTTGAATTTAGCAGCCCTCTTTTTTTTACAGTGCAAATTTAACACAGACATACACACACACATTTTGGCCTTTTTCTATTTTAGACCATTTTCAGTATCTTTTTGGTGTTCTGCATTCATTTTTTGTATTTTTGTGCTATCTTTTTATGAATTTAAAGCTTTTTTAACAATACTGAGCACTTCTACTTGCTGCACCCTGGACTTAATGGATGACCCCCTCTACACAATGTATTCTGGCGATAGGCCTGGCCCTCCCCTATATCAGGATTAAACATCAGTATTACTTAAACCTTGTATTTGTGTCATCGTCTGGATTCAAACTCAGCAATCTCTCCTTCAGCCATATTGTATTGACTTTTCCAGAGAAACTTGTTCATTTAGAGAATAGATTCTTCAGAAGTCAGAAAATTTGAAGACTAGTAGTATTTCATCATGACAGAAATCCTTTATGTAGGGAACAAACCTAGCCAACACAATACTATCTACTTCACTTTTTTAGTCATCTTAGTCAGCATTGTTTTTTCGAAACCAGGTGTTCAGAGAAGTCAAACAAGTGATATGATACCTTGAATCTAATACGTGCAAATCGCATCCCAAAAGTTTTCTGTCTTGTAGAACATGTGCTTACTCACGAATATCATGTCCAATGTACATTTCCTTGTCAGGGTAATTTTAGATTTGATGGAGTACCCATGTTGTGAGTCGTGATGTCCATCGGTTGTCTTCTTTTCTTGCAACATGGCCTGCCCATTGCCATTTGAGTTTTTTTGATAGTTTCTATGATGTTTTGGACTCCTGTTTTCTTCCTGATATACTGTGCTGTCTTGTGATCTCTTCATGTGAGGTTGAGCATGATTCTCTCATGCACACTGCTTCTCAGTTTGTATGTCTGTCTCTTGGTTAGGTTCCATGTCTCAGCTCCATAAGTGACTATCGGGAGAATGCATTGGTTGCATACTCTTCTTTTTAAGATTATTGGGATCATCTGGTTCTTGAAAGTTGAACTTGCTCTGCCAACGGCTTGCCATCGAAGAGTGATTCTTCACTTGATTACCTCCTCTTTTGAGGATTTTAAAGAAATTTGTTGTCCTGGGTGGATGTAGGGCCGAGTTTTGTATCTTCTATCTTGACAGTTATGTTCTTATTCTCAATATGATTGTTGCACATGACTTTCATTTTACTGAAGCTCATGTAGGCCGACATTTTTGCTTTCTTTGTTTAGTTCATCTAGCATTAGTTGGAGGTTGTGTAGGTTCTCTATGAAAAGGACGATGTCATTTGCAAATCTAAGGTTGCTCAAATATTTGCAGTCTATTTTGATTCCTCTATTTTTCCCAGTCCATGTTCCAGAACATCATCTCAAGGCAGGCTGTAAAGAGTTTGGGTGAGCTGGTATCACCTTCCCCTACTCCTTTTTGGAGCTTGAACAGTCCAGAATCCTTATGTAGCCTGATGAAGGAGTTGTTGTGATTGTAAATATGTTACAGTACTTTGATATATACAAGGTCTACACCTTGGAGGGAGATGGCCTT
>CAUOPZ010000400.1:12500-20915 GCA_963457665.1 Thysanoteuthis rhombus
TATTCACAACTATATATACTCTTATATATATTTATGTATACACTTATACACACACCTATATATATATACACACATATACACGAACTAATATATATACATACAGACATATATATATAAACATATATACACTTCTATGTATACACATACATGTATATACACATATGTATTGAACACCTTCATATATATATATATGCATTTATATATTCTATATATATACACGCATGTATGCACTTTCACGTGTATACACATATGCATACACTTATATGTATATATACATATACACATATGTACACTTTTATATATATATTCATACACATTTATGTACATATTTAATTACACACATATATAAACTTATTTATAATATAGTGACACATATTTTTACTTATATATGTATATTCACATACATATGTACTTATATATATATTTACATACATAAATATATATTACTTATATACACAAAGTATGTACATTGATACTCATATAAACACCTATATATACTGTTCTATATATGTATGTACACAGTCATATATATACTCCTTATATATAAAAATATATATATACTTATATATCTACACACACACATACACATATATATATATATATATTCAGACATACATACATCTATATATATATATATATATATATATACGTAAGCACACGTATACCCATTAATATATATATAAACACACATGAATAAACTTATATGTATATATATATATATATATATATATATACAAACAAACATAAAATTATATATATACATATATACTCACAAATATGATTATATATATATATACACACATATCTACACTTATAAATATATACACATGTATACACTAATATATACTAATATATATATGCACATTTATATACTCATATTTACACACAAACATATATACGTTGAAAACACAGATATATATGTATACGCACACATTTATACATATATTTATACAATTATGTGAATACTGCAACATATATATATATATATACACATATATAGGCTTGAATATACAAAAATATATAGGCTCATATACCTATATAGACACACACTATCATTTATAGATACGAACACATATACAATTGTATATATATGTATACATATTCATGTATATACATTTATATATATATGAATATGCACACACATATACACTTATACATATATATATATACACTCTTATATACATTTATATATATGTATGTGTACACATGTATATACTTATAAATATTTTTGTATATATACATATACATATTAATATATATATTTATATATATATATACATACATATATCTACATTTAGATATATATATATATATATATATATATATATATATATATATACAGAAAAGTTCACATTAATACGTATATATACATATATATATACACGCACATATATACACTCCTATGCATATTCATATATATATACCTAAACATGTATACACATATATATATACCTATATATACACTTATGTTTATATTTATATATACAGATATATAGACTTATATATATATATACAAACATATATACACTTATATATAAATATATACACACATGTATACACTTGTATATATATATATACAGAAATTTTTGAATTTATGTATGTATATGTTAATATACACTCATATCGACATTTATATATATATAGAGACATTTATAAACTTATATATACATATATATACATATTTATATACACACACATGGATATGCATACCCACACATATATTTATCCACAAATATATATACTTATATATATATATATACACGCACATTCATACACTTTATATGATTATATTACTGTATATATGCATTTATATAGATGTATATATGTGTCTTTATATATATATATATATATATATAAGTGTATATATATATGTATAAGTGAATGAACACATCTATATATAAGTGTATATATGTGTGTATATATATAAGTTTAAATATAATGTATATATATGTGTATATATGTCTGTGTATATATATATAAATATATATATGAATTTATGTATGTGTATCTACGTGTGTATATATATATATATATATACATGTGTATATGCGTGTATATATATATATATATATATATATATATATATGTGTACATATCTGTATTTATATATATGTATATATTTAAGTGTATATATATATATATATATATGTAACTGGATATATGTGTGTAAATATATAGGTGCATATATATGAGTATATATACACAGAAATGTTTGTGTGTATTAATACATAAAAGTATAGTTATATGTGTATATATATATAGATATATGTGTATATGTATGTGTGAGTATATATATATAAATAAGTGTTCATATATGTGTGTGTATATTTTTATAAGTATATATATGTGTGTTTATATTAATAAGTGTGTATGCATGTGTATAAATATAATTGTATATACATGTGTATATATAATAGCATATACGTGTGTATACATATAATTGTATATATGTGTGTATATATATATATATGTGTATATATGTGTGTATATATATAATTATATATATGTGTGTATATATATAATTGTTTATAAGTGTGTATATATATATGTGTATATATGTGTGTATATACATAATTGTGTATGTGCGTATATATGTGTATATATGTATGTATATATATATATCTATATGTTCCTATATGTATGTATATATATACATGTCTTTATGTGTGTATATATATATAAGTATAAATGTAAGTATATGTATATACGATTAAATACGTGTGTAAATGTATATATAATGTATATATGTGTGTATGTGTATATATAAGTGTATATATGTGTGTATACGTATTGATATGAATATATATGAGTGTATATGTATAAATGAGTGTATGTATGTGTTTATATGTATATACAAGTGTAGTCAGTGTATATGTATTTTCAAGTGTATATATGTGTGTATATGTATATTTAAGTGTATATATGTGTGTATATGTATATTTAAGTGTATATATGTATGTATATATATATTTAAATGTATATATGTGCTTATATGAATATTTACATATACATACGTGTGTATACATATATTTATGTGTATATACCAGTGTATTTGTATATATATAAGTGTATATAAGTGTGTGTATATGTATATATGAATATATGTGTGTGTATGTATGTATGTATATATATATATATATATGTGTGCATATATACATATATACATATATATAATTGTATATATGTGTATATATATATATATATAAGTGTATATATGTTTGTGTATATAATTTATATATGTCTCTATATGTATGTATATATTTATAAATGCATATATTTTTGTATATATATATATATATACATAAGTGTATATATGTGTGTATATATGTATATATATATATAAGTGTATATATGCGTGTATATATATATATGTGTATATATATATATATATATATATATGAGTATGTATGTGTGAATATATATATAAGTGTATATATGTGTGAATATATATATATAAGTGTATATATGTGTGAATATATATATGTGTATATATGTGCATATATATATGTAAGTGTGTATATGTGCGTATATATATATATATATAAGTGTATATATGGGCGCATATATGTATATAAGTATATATGTGTGTATATATATATATATAAGTGTATATATATGTATATATATATATATATTTGTATATATATGTGTATATATATAGGTGTATATATATATATATGTGTGTATATATATGTATATATATATGTATAAATGTATATATTTATATATATATATATATAATATGTATAAGTGTATATGTTTATATACATATATATATGGTGTAATGTATGTGTGTATATATATGTATATAAGTGTATATATGTGTGTGTAAATGTATATATATGTATGTATATATATATATGTGTGTATATATACATATATATATTCATATAAGTGTATATATGTGGGTATGTGTATATATGTTTGTATGTATATTTATATATATAATTGTATATATGTGTACGTATATATATATATATATATACATGTATATATGTCCGTATACATATATATATATAGAAGTGTATATATGTCTGTATATATATATATAGAAGTGTATATATGTCTGTGTATATATATATATATAGAAATGTATATATGTCTGTGTATATATATATATATATAGTAGTATATATATGTGTATATATATATAGAAGAGTATATATGTCTTTATATATAGATAAAGAAGTGTATATATGTCCGTATATAGGGATATACAAGTGGATATATGTCTGTATATATGGATATAGAAGTGTATATATGTCTGTATATATAGATATAGAAGTGTATATATGTCAGTATATATATATATAAGTGTATATATTTCTGTGAGTATATTTAAAAGTGTATATACGTCTTAATATACATATATGTGTGTGTATATATATGCATATATATATATGAGTGTATATATGTGTGTATATATATATATATGTGTGTATATATATATATAAGTGTATATATGTGTGTATATATATATATAAGTGTATATATGTGTACATATATATATATGAGTGTATATATGTGTGTGTATATATATGAGTGTATATATGTGTGTGTATATATATATGAGTGTATATATGTGTGTATATATATGTATATATTTGTGTATATATATATATAAGTGTATATATTTGTGTATATATATATATATAGAAGTGTATATATTTGTGTATATATATATATATATAATTGTATATATGTGTGTGTATATATATATAAAGGGGTATATATATGTGTGTAAATATAAATATATATATAACTGTATATATGTGTGTATATATAAATATATATATAACTGTATATATGTGTGTATATATAAATATATATATAACTGTATATATGTGTGTGTATATATATATATATAAGTGTATATATACGTGTGTATATATAAATATATAAATGTAGATAATGTGTGTGTATATATATATATATATAAATGTATATATGTGTGTGTATATATATATATATATAAATGTATATATGTGTGTGTATATATATATATCTATAAGTGTACATATATGTGTGTATATATAAATATATATAAGTGTATATGTGTGTGTATATATATATATATATATGTGTATATATGTGTGTATATATATATATAAGTGTATATATGTGTGTATATATATATAGATAAGTGTATATGTATGTGTATTTATATATATATAAGTATACATGTATGTGTATATATATATATATGTGTGTTTATGTGTGTATATATATACATATAAGTGTTTATATGTGTGTATATACATATATAAGTGTTTATATGTGTGTATATATATATGAGTTTATATGTGTTTATATATATATATATATGTGTATGTATGTGTTTATATATATATATATAAGTGTATATATGTGTTTATATATATATATATATAACTGTATATATCTGTGTATATATATATATATGAGTGTATATACATGCGTATATATATATATATATATATGTGTATACATGTGTGATTGTAAATATGACTGTATATACGTGTGAATATCTATTAAAGTCTATATATGCATGTATATATATATATGTATATCTATGTGTGTATATATATATATATATGTGTATATATATATGTATATGTGTGTATGTACATACAAAAAGTATATATGTATGTATGTATATATGTAAAAGTATATATGTGTATATGTGTATATATAAAAGTATATATGTGTATATATATATATATATATAAAAGTATATATGTGTATATATGTATAAGTGTATATATGTGTATGTATATGTGTATATATATAAGTGTATATATGTGTATATATATATATATTAATGTATATATATGTATATATTTATATATAAGTCCATATATGTGTATATACGTGTATATATGTGTATATATATATAAGTGTATATGTATATATATATATATGAGTGTATATATGTATATATATATATGTATGAGTATATATGTGTATATATATAAGTGTATATATGTATGTATATAAAAGTGTATATGTGTATATATATAGGTGTATATGTGTGTATATATATATATATATATATATATAAAAAAGTGTTTTTGTGTATATATATATATATAAGTGTATATGTGTATATATATATATAAGTGTATATATGTATATATATATATAAGCATATTATATATATTATAAGCATATATGTGTATATATATATGTGTATATGTGTATATATATAAGTGTATATGTGTATGTATATAAGTGTTTATGTGTATATGTATAAGTGTGTTGGTATATATATAAGTGTATATGTGTATATATATATATATATATATATAAGTGTATATGTGTGTATATATATATATATATAAGTGTATATGTGTATGTATATATATATAAGTGTATATGTGTATATATATATGTATATGTGTATATATATATATGTGTATATATATATATATATAAGTGTATATGTGTATATATATATGTATATGTGTATATATATATATGTGTATATATATATATATATAAGTGTATATGTGTATATATATATATATATATGTATATTTAAATTTTTAGTGTATGTATGTATATATATATATAAGTGTATATATGTATATATATATATAAGTGTGTATATGTATATATATATATAAGTGTATATATGTATATATATATTTATATAAGTGTATATATGTATATATATGTAAGTGTATATATGTATGTATATATATGAGTGTATATATGTATATATATATATATGTGTAATATGTGTATATATATAAGTGTAATATGTATATATATATAAGTGTATATATGTATATATATATAAGTGTATATATGTGTATATATAGAGCTGTATATGTGGATATATATAAGTGTATATATGTACATATATATATATATGTGTATATATATATAAAATGTATATGTGTATATATATATAAATGTATATGTGTATATATATATAAATGTATATATGTATATATATATAAGAGTGTATATGTATATATATATATATATATAAATGTATATATGTATATATATATATGTAACATAAATGTATATATGTATATATGTATATATATGTAGCATAAATGTATATATGTATATATATATATATGTAATATAATGTATATATGTATTATATATATATATATGTAATATAAATGTATATATGTATATAAATATATATATATATGTATTATAAATGTATATATGTATATATATATATATATGTAATATAAATGTACATATGTATATATATATATATCTAATATAAATGTATATATGTATATATATACTATGTGTATATAAATGTATCATATGTATATATGTATATATAAATGTATATATGTATATATATATATATATATAAATGTGTATATGTATATATTTAAATATTATATATATATATATATATGAATATATATATATATATATAATATGAATATATATATATGTATATATATATATATGTATGAATATATATATATATTATATATATATATATATATGAATATATATATATATATATATATGAATGTAAATATATATATATATATATATAAATGTATATATAATATATAAATGTATATATATATATACATGTATATATATGTATATATAAATGTATATATATGTATATATATAATATATATGTATATATATATATATTTATATATATTATATATGTATATATATATATGTATATATATATATATGTATATATATATATATGTATATATATATATATATGTATATAATATATATATGTATATATATATATATGTTATATATATATATGTATATATATATATATATGTATATATATATATATGTATATATATATATATGTACTACTATATATATATATGTATATATATATATATGTACTATATATATATATGTATAATATATATATATGTATATATATGTATATGTACTATATATGTATATATATATATATGTATATATATATATATGTATATATATATATATGTATATATATATATGTAGATATATATATATATGTATATATATATATATATGTGATATATATATATATGTGTGTATATATATATATGTGTATTATATATATATATGTGTTATAATATGAGATAATATATGTTATCATATATATATAAGTGTATATATGTATATATATATATAAGTGTATATATGTATATATAATTATAAGTGTATATATGTATATATATACATATATATAAGTGTATATATGTATATATATAATATATGAGAGTATATATGTATATATATACTACTATATATATATCAGTGTTTATATATGTATATATACTATATGTGTGTATATAAGTATATATATATACTATGAGTGTATATAAAGTATATTTATATATATATGAGTGTATATACTGTATATATATATATACTGAGTGTATATATGTATATATATATTATATGAGTGCTATATGTAATACTATA
>CAUOPZ010000401.1:0-10000 GCA_963457665.1 Thysanoteuthis rhombus
ATATATACATATATATATACACATATATATATACATATATATATACATATATATATACATATATATATACATATATATATACATATATATATACATATATATATACATATATATATACATATATATATACATATATACATATATATATACATATATATATACATATATATATACATATATACATATACATATACATATATATATACATATATATATATATATATATATATATATACACACATATATATTTATATATATCGTGAAATACAATTCATCTTCAGCAGTATGCACGCCTGTAATGTCGTTGTGGTATATGAAATATCCATGGGAATTTTCAAAGTTGCCCTTTTTTTTTTTACTTATTGATGAAATTATCATTCAGTAAGTCAGTAGTTGGAGTTGTACTATTTAGCAAAGAAAAATGAAAAAGTGAAAATGCAACGTGCACATGAAAGAATTATGCTGGGCTTCACATGGAGAGACCACAAGATCGCGAAGTACGTCCGGGAAAAGACAAGACTCAGGGACATCATAGAATCCATTGGAAAACTCAAATGGCAATGGGCTGGTCATGTCGCGAAAATGAAAGACAACTGATGGACATCACGTATCTCAACACGGATCCCCAGAGACCACATGCAAAACCAAGGTTAACCAAAGACAAGATAGAGAGATGAACTAAACAAATTCAGAAAATATGCGACACCCATGAGAGAGGAATGTGGTGGATCCTGGGGAAGGTCTATGTCCAATGACGGACGTTAAAAGACTGATGATAAGTATGATTTGGAAATGTATTTTCAATTATAAAAAACTAAAATTATTATTATCAACATGTAAAACATGTCCCACTTATAAAACCTTTCAAGTTACTTCTTTTAAATGATCCAAAATTGATACGTATCCAGGCCATTTAAGAATGTAAAAAAAAATCTAAAGAAAGCCCTAATTTTGGTAATCTTTGATGAGGTATATAACCAGCATGGGGAAGCTCAAGAAGTCATACATAAGCTCTAAAAGGTATGAAGTTTTCATTTAAAAGTATAAAATGATATATTCATCAGAAATTAACACAATGAAATTAGATGACTGTCCACCATGAACTACTCAGGTCATAATGGAAACAGTACATATGAACAGACAATAGACGTAGATTAAATTCATATCAAACAGGCAATATCAGTTTTAAGAAAACTCAAATTTCTCAAGATAGGTAAAATGCAATTTGAATACAAAAGATTTTAGCAGTTTGTAAAGAAAGTTTTCACTCATCTGCCATGTTTACCAAGATATTACACTCTCAGATAACTGTTTATTCCAGTCTAAATAAATTTTGAAATTCCCGAGAAGACTGTAAGAGGAACCTACAACAGAACTTAGAGAAAGATAAGTTACAGGAGGATTGAATTACTAAGTTGCTTGAAAAATGGCAGAAGACGATATGTCATCATCAAAAAAGTTACTCCAACTTTATCATAATAGTCATTTGGTTTACTACCAGTTGAATACTTCAGTCAACTACAATCACCAGCTTTATGGTTTACTCAGAAGAAAATTCAAGTTTATAAAATGTAAAATAAAATGTCTAATGCGCTCAAAAATTTCAAAGAGAAATGATCAGTTCCTTCATCCTCTTACTTTTATGCATAAAAAATGAAACTAAGAAATTCCTTCAATGTTTGATTTCACATAATTTGGGATCATGAAATACTTTAGTCTCAATAAAAAATTCTTATCAACTTCAGTCACTGGAACAAAGTTCATAATATTAAAGAAATAAGTTAATGTACTATTGTATGCTACATGACCAATAATAGAACTCCAAGAATTCTGATGCTATAAATAGCAAAACTAAACAAGTGTTACATAAAATAAATAAATGAAAAGGCAAAGGCCGTTTGATAGCAGTTAGAAGTATTTGATAAGTGCCGATTACTTGTCAGAAGTAACGATGTTCAGGATACCAAGAGGAGATGAGAGAGAGAGAAGAGCTGTTGTATTGAGGCTGTTTTCTAGGAGGAGGAGCAGGCTATAGCAATATATAGCTAAAAAGAGCAGTAGCCAGTGGTCATGGTGACACCAACAGAGACTGGCACAAAATTAATAGAGGACTAAAGTTTGAGAAAAAACGCATGGTATAAAATCAATGTAACAACAAGAAAAAAAAAAAAAAATTTTTTTTAAAACTAAATAGAATCCAATAAATCCAGCAGAACCTGAGAATTCCTTCCAGTGAATTAAAGAATTTCATTTCTACAATTCATAGTTTAAGAACATGGGTTTTCAGAGCTAACTCCATTCATAATTGTAAATTAAACACTAAAGGAACTAACATTGATTAGAAATTAAAGAAAAATTGTAAAGATATTGAAATAATTACGACCAATTTAGAGCGAAACATTGTAAAGCTTCCAGGAAAGGAAATCTAAGGGCTTCAAAAAGTTTGATAAAGAATGAGAAATAACAGTTTTATAGTAAATACAATTATATCGCAGTAGACTGTCAATTGAATGATGGCAAGTGATATGAAAGAAAATACAATCCCTATTGGAAAAAATAGTTAAAAGAATGAAATAAAATTGTATGGAAATCTATAAGCTGACTTTTTTCAGTAAGCATGAAGAAACAGGTTGGCTATCTATATGTCATGTGTATAGGTTGCACCAATAGTGTTAGAGAGCAGAAACATTCAAGATCTGCCCTCTTGTCTAGAAAATGAGTTTATTTTTTCAAAATTTCAAAATAGATTTTCAATGGGGGATGGGGGGGCAATTTACAATCTAAAGTATGCTATATAGGTTCCTTTGTGTTCGGCACTGGTTTTCTGAAAACCAGGACATTTTAGAGATCATCATCCAAGAAACTTGTTTGTTGATCATCCCCTTTTCCAATTTTAAAATGATCACACACACACACACCATATTGCACGTAGCCAAAAAAGTTGGTAATGAGACAGTGGCTATTAAGAGACTGACCAGAACCATTAATTCATTTATTTCTTTGTGCAAAGAATTTGGACACTGATAAAATGGAAATATCAATACCCAAGGAGTTATTAAAATTTCCTCATTATTACTCAGACTGACTCATTTCAGGTTTTATATAAAAAGAAATACAGAACATTCCTAAGACATGATATAGATATGTTTATATTGTCAATACCCACTTAAGGGGGAGGGGGGGTTACATCTAACAGAAAAATCGTTTTCAGGGGTATAATATAAGGTATTTAAGAAAGATATTTATGCCAGGCGCCATTTACAGAGAGAGTATAACATATAGTAAGGCACAGGCAGAAATATTTTTATTAAAAATTTTGTTCATACCATGTAAATAAATATCTATACAATATAAATGTAATTTTTCACAAAGTAGAATAAATAAATGATATATATATATATATATATATATATATATATATATATAACTTTGACTTTAACTTTTTCAAGACTACTGTAATCTGGGATGACAAAAATTTTAAAAAAGAAAAGGAAATTTAAAAAAAAGAAAAAAAAGAAAAAAAAGAAAAAAAACAGAAAATGAAAAAAAATTCAGGGCAAATAGTGTACATCAATTATTTAGGTTAGCATCGAAAACATGATACAAAAAAAAAAAAAAAAAGAGTGTGGGAGTAATAAGAGGCAGTAGACTTTTGTGTGCTTTGCTGAGATGTTCAGGTGACCAACCCCGCTAGTTTCACCTCAGATAAATTCTACTACTTATATTAATATAAATATCAAAATGAGAACCACTGCTTTAGCAGTTTTGATACCTAAGTAATACTCAAAGGATGACTTTTGTGAAAAATTCTCAAGACCATAGATTACAGTTTATTTTCTTTCTTGAAGTCTTATTTAAAAATACATTCCTTATGGTTCACTGGCTTTATATCTTATTTGATCAAAATTGCGAAGATTTTTGACAAAAAAAAAAAAAAAAAATCCTACAGAGTTATAACTTCATTCAGATCATCTTTTTTAGAATCTGAAGGTAATCAATTGCCCTATAAAAGAAGTTGTGCATGTGTTTACATGTCCTTCTACACAAGAGATAACAAGAGCAGAGAAATGCAAGAAAATTCATTTAAAAGTATTAATATTGAATAACTTCAGTTTTATCTTACTTGCAGGTTTACAACAACACATTCATTCAGGGTAGCAGTAAAATACAAGAAATATTTTTGGTAGTGGCCATCAAACTACAATTGAAGAAATCAGTATCTGTATATGCAATATGGATACTCAACAACTGACTATTGTATGATGTTGACATTCCCCAGATATTTTAGTCAACATGCAAAGCAGAACAGTGTCAAGTTTTACAGGGGGTGGGGTTGTCAGTAGTTCTTAAATCTCTTTTTTTTTTTAAAGAAATTACAGATTATAGATTATTCTTCTTAGTTTCTCTGAATTATCTAAATTTAGATACAAGATATCTAAATTAGCAACACTGAAGAGATGCAACTGAAATACTTTTGAACTATGATTTCAGAATGGATACTGCCCTAGTAGTAAATAAAAATGGATTAAGTATGAAAAGAATAACCATAAAGCCTAAATTTGAATATTGACTGCTATGTGCAACCTGACTGATGTATGCCTTGAAAGGGGGTATTTCTCTTAAACGTTTTTATCGAGGCAAAAGCTTTACATAGACAGTCAAGCCAGTGTGACGGGTTAAGTGAAAGAAATTCAAAAGGTCATCAAATGATTTGTTGAAGATCAGACTGAAGATAGAATCCAAGGAAACGACAATCAAGCCAGTTATTATAATAGGTAGTAACAGAGGACAAAAAAGTTGGCACTGACATTTTTATAATTGTTAAGCACCAAAATTAGGCAAACTTTCAGGATTTCAAAGTCTGATTTCTTTCACAAGTGCATTAACTTCACCAATATGCAAAATTAATAGACTATAATGGATATTCAATGACTCTTTAAAGATATACAGAAATGTGAAAAAAAAATAAAAAATTTTTTTTAAATCTCAGACCAAACATGAATCCACAGTGTTGTTAAGCTTCCCATGAAATATCAGAATTCATTGAGATCCTCTAGATATTGTATAGCTCGACAGAAATGAATATAGAAATTTATGGGGGAGGGGAAAGGGAAAAATTAATCAAAAACAAATACCAATATTCACACTCAAATTTGATCATTCTTCCTTCACCCATGTGCCACCTTTTCATAAAAGGTCATTGACATTAAATGAGAACTTATATGGACAGACGGGTGAACCAGAAAGAAGGAAGGAGAAAAACATCTCTCAATTGAAAACAAATCCTTGGATCAGTCCTAAAATCTAATCACATCTCATGTAAAATGAGCCTCATCTATTAAATTTTCTTTGAAATTCATAGAGAACTTTAGGTGATAGTGTGGACAAACAGGAGCAAACACAGAAATTTACATGAAAAAAGTGAAATAATATATCTCAATCAATCAAAAGCAATTTTTTTTCATTTGCCCCAGAACCAAATTGCATCTTACTCAATACAGGATTTACCTTATTAGAAATACTGTGTAGACAAGACAGAAGCAGAAATGTATGAAATATTGAAACGGAAAAATCTTCATCAATAATTCCTAAGTCTGCTCTGAAATTCACTGACTTATTCCTCACCCAATCCATTAACATTCTACATAATTTTATCAATTTATTCAGAAATATCACCCTATCAAGAATAAATTCCTTGATTTCCTCCTAAATTGAATCAATTCTTCCTTACAAAATGCACCCTTCCAGGGAATTCCATTGAGAAATTTTTGAGTCAATAAAGACAAAGTCAATCAAGACAAAAACATAATGCAAGACAAAAACATAATGTAAGACAAAATATAATAAAAAACAAAATTGAAAAAATATATAAAATGAAATATATTTCTTTAGAATTTTTTTCAAATCCTGGTACACATCTATATTCGCTTCAGTGTCTGCACAATATGTCAAAGTTTACAATGAAACTTTATGGAAGGGCAGGCAATAGGCCATGGGAGAAGTGATTAAATTTAGGGACAGATTTATGCACAATGACTTGGTCATAACTGGAAGAAATGTACATCCACCGTCATTCATTTTGAATTCCGAAAATCAATTCCTAGATCTGCTCCAAAATTCCACGACTTCTTTCCTACCCAGAGCCTAATGTTCCACAAAACCAAAGTTCATTGAAAATTTTTTTTCCTCATCTGTATGGTTTTTAGATTTAACCTTGTAAAAATGTGCCAGTAACTGATATGCTTTTAGTACTTTGACTTGCTCATCAACAACACATAGTTTACACTTCGTATATCTTTTTAATATTTTGCTCATTTACAAAAAAAGTACAAAAACACATACTAAAATAAAAACATCACTATCTTTTTTTAATTATGTACAATTGGATAGCCATTCAAAGTCGGTTTTAGTCATTTTATAGCCAACCAAAAGGCTGAATTACCCACCATAAAATAGGACATCATCAAATTCTTTCACTACGCTTAGCTTTATGGCCTATTATTCTGAATTCAGAATGAAGATAATGCAGTTTGAACATTTTGGGGTGAAATTAGACCAACAAACTATTTTGTCAAACTTCAACTTCTGAGATTGAATTTTGCTTATTTTATTCATCATGATTAAACAATATCCAGCAGCAAATAGAATGAAACAAAAACTTAAATTCTGTAAACATATTTCTCTTATCATTTATTCAATAACAATCTTTTTAGAGTAAGAGAACTTGTGAGGATTAATCAGATTCTGAATACATAGATTTCATGAACTCAATATCAACTTTAATCTTCTATTTAGTATTATAATTTGCAATGAATCTGTCTGCCTGTCACAATAAGGGAGGCTAGTTATCAAAATTGCTTTCCAAGTGATCTCCCTTAGATCATCATTTTCATCATAAATAAATGATCTGGAAATTATTTAGCAGGTAATGTTATTTTAATTTCAAGTGACCAAACATATGACTTATAAAAGCATACTGAACAAAAAATTAGATACTTCTACGAGTTTTTTCAGATATTACCGTGCTTTAGATTTCCACTGCTAATATTTAATTTACAAATCAGAGACTTTGTTTAATAAGGAGTTTATCATAAACAAACAGTTTTGTTGAACTCCCACCCCAGATTTGAAAACTACTGTCACAATGCTTGAAGTGAGAGAAAAAAATGGGAATCAGAAAGAAATCTTATGAATCTATTACATACTTGAAGGCACAAAAGATACTCCAAATATCTGAATATACAGAGAAGTGCCTATCAAATGAAAAATACAAAATTTGTATCAAATTTGTTTAGAAAGGAATAAAAAGCTGAACCAATGAAATATAGTCTAGTAAACTTCTACAAATGAGAAGATCATAGACAATCCACAATCCTATGACCTCCACTTAAACCAGAGAGGCACTTCAGTACATGGCATTGGCGCAGGTACACACTAACTCAATAGAAAAATGATTCCTGAATCTACCCAAGGATTTAATTACTTCTTTAGTGCAACCTTCCATAGAATTTAAGAGAAATTCATTGAGAACATTTGAAGATATTATGCAGGAAAGACTTGAGTAATACCTCAACTAGGTTAGCAGAGGTAAAACAGATTATTTCCTAACTCCACTGAGTTAATTAAGTAGTAGAGCGGAGGTGGAGAGAGAAAGAAATTCTTTATTGCCAGAAAACTTATGGCTTAAAAGCATAATTTCATTTTTTTTTTACATCAAGTTTTGTCTGAAGTTCTAACATGAACTTTGCTTCAATCTGTTTCAGCTAGTGCTTTCTCAAGCCTTCTTCAGGTGTATGCTGCATCCACTAATCTTAAAGAGCTTTGAACCAAATTCTTTCTCAACTTTTTTTCCCAAATAAATCTATGTGTGGGCGGGAGGAATTTTCGCACTTCAAAACAATCCATATATTCTCATGGCAATTTCAATTTTTCAGCAATACTGAAAAAATAACTGATTAACTAATTTCTTTCATTCTGTAGTCAATCTTCAGGCAAATTCAGTCTTTTGCATGTGTAGATATAATGAAAATGCAGTTTTTATAATACTGACCATCACTTGATTTTAAGTACAAGACTAATATCCACCTATAATTATGTTAATATTAAGAAACATTGAAGAAATAAGAGTGTGTTAAGTACAAGTGTATACATTTCTATGTATAGAAAGAGACAAATATATAATCTCACATTTTTACTTGTTCAAACAATAGCACCAGCAAAATTACAATTCTCATGTTTTCAACAAACCTATTACATCATTACAAAAGCAAAGTTACCATCATGCTTCTACAGTTAAAGGTGAGGAAAAAGGGAAAGAAAATGATAGCTTATTAGATTAAAAAAACTTTACTTGCTCATGATCATTTCTTGGATAGTTATCTATTGTGAGTCAGATGGAAAAAATCTTAAACCCATTACAGAGGTAAAGGTATGAAATCAAGCCAAGAAAATAATTGAGTAGCTTCAAAGAATAAGATTGTATGGAATTTCAATATCAAGTGAAGGATATGGGGAGCAGGAATCCAAAGTATGAGCACTCATTTTCAGTGTAAAAATCATGTTGTACTCCTGCTTGTAGCTGATACTAAGTTCCTTATCAAAAAAGTTAAGTATCACAGCAGTGCAGCAACTAGAGGCAATTCTATTTCTACAGACAAGCAAATGTTCAAATGTACTGTACAACAGTGCATCTCAAATAAAGGGAATAGTTAGCTCCTCACCAAAACTGCTGGTTACTATACACCATCATATGTACTCAAATCAGATCACATGTAAAATTACTTAGATCAAGATATAAATATCAATTTTTATGTTATATATGTGTGGAAAGTATAAACAATTCTATTTTTTAGAGACTAATCTGACTTTCAAAGGGGGCTTCCACTTCCAATACATTACAATTGTCAGTGGCCCAACTGATAGTGATAATTCTTGGCTGAATATAACATCAGCTATTTCAATAACGAAATTTTTACAGATTTGTTTTACCAAGTGAGACAAGTATACAAAATTTTTAGCTTTAGTTTTTGGAAAGTTCTCTGTACAATGAAGGATCACTTTCAAAAATTATTAATAACTTAGGTTTTAACATTGAAATGGAGGATGAGCTAATATTTACAACTATAAAGGCATTTTCATCATAAAAAGTGACAACAGCATTCTCAACACTTTGCCTAAAAAAATTCAGTCTTGAGTAATTGTGCAGCAAGCAAGAAAGAAAGAAAAGAAAAATTAAATAATGCTACTATCATTATCAGAAAGAATAAAGATCAAATAAACCTGGCCTACTCAGTAGATGAGATAACGGGAAACCCAAGAATACAAAAATATTTCCCAGCATATTGAATAGCTGTTTATATAACTCATCATCACAGTCAATAATTGAAAGACTAACAACAAAATTTGAAGTAAAGTGAAAGAAAAATATGGTCAGAATAAATTCTATTTATGTCATCAGAGGTTTTTACCAGGTAATGATGGAAATAATGTTATAAAAATATAATTAAGTTTCGAAAGGTGGACACAGTTGAGTGAATTTAATATTGTTAATTGTAATGATTTCTTCCAAAGTCTTCATGTTCAAAAAATTTTTGAAATGTTTACTTATTGCTAAAGAGATAAAAGTATTCAATCTTACTAAATCTTAACCGTCAAAGAATAGAAAAACCAGAAGAAGAAAGGAGGGGGGTGGACATCCAAAAAGGAAAGACCAAGACAAAAAAAAAAAAAAGGAAAGACCAAGACAAAAAAAAAAAGGAAAAACCAACAAAAAAAAAAGAAAAAAACCAACAAAAAAAAAAAGGGAAAAACCAACAAAAAAAAGGGAAAACCGGAAAAAAAAAAAAATAAAGGAAAAGCCAACAAAAAAAGAAGGAAAAACCGAAAAAAGAAAAAAAAAAAAGGAAAAACCAACAACGAAAAAAGGAAAAACAACAACAAAAAAAGGAAAAACAACAACAAAAAAAGGAAAAACAACAACAAAAAAAGGAAAAACAACAAC
>CAUOPZ010000402.1:10000-25000 GCA_963457665.1 Thysanoteuthis rhombus
ATGCACATATGTATATATGCATGAATTGGTACGCACGTATGTATATATGCACGGATAGTTACGCACGTATGTATATATGCATGGATAGTTACGCACGTATGTATATATGCATGGATAGTTACGCACATATGTATATATGCATGGATAGTTACGCACATATGTATATATGCATGGATAATTACGCACGTATGTATATATGCATGGATAGATACGCACGTATGTTTATATGCATGAATAGGTACGCACGTATGTATATATGCATGGATAATTACGCACATATGTATATATGCATGGATAGATACGCACTTATGTTTATATGCATGAATAGGTACGCAAATATGTATATATGCATGGATAATTACGCACGTATGTATATATGCATGGATAATTACGCACATATGCATGGATAATTACGCACATATGCATATATGCATGGATAATTACGCACATATGTATATATGCATGGATAGTTACACACATATGAATATATGCGTGGATAGTTATGCACATATGGATATATGCATGGATAGTTACGCACATATATATATATGCATTGATAGATACGCACATATATATATATATATGCATAGATTGGTAGGCACATATATATATATATGAATACATAGATACATACATATATATAAATTCACATATATAAAAACGCACACGTACACATATATATAGATACCGCACACGTACACACATATATGGATACGCACACGCACACTTATATATGGATACGCACACCAACACATGGATACGCACACGCACACACACATATGGATACGCACAGGCACACACACATATGGATACGCACACGCACACACATATGGATACGCACACGAACACACATTTATTGATACGCACACTAACACACATTTATTGATACGCACACTAACACACATATATGGATACGCACACGAACACACATATGGATACGCACACGCACACACATATAAAGATACGCACACGCACACACATATAAAAATACGCACACGCACACATATACATGGATATGCACACGCACACACATATATGGATACGCACACGCACACATATACATGGATACGCACACGCACGCACACACATGGATACGCACACGCACATACATACATACATGGTTACGCACACGAACACACATACATACATGGATACGCACACCAACACACATACATACATGGATACGCACACGAACACACATACATACATGGATACGCACACGAACACACATACATACATGGATACGCACACGAACACACATACATGGATACGCACACGAACACACATACATGGATACGCACACGAACACACATACATGGATACGCACACGAACACACATACATGGATACGCACACGAACACACATACATGGATACGCACACGAACACACATACATGGATACGCACACGAACACACATACATGGATACGCACACGAACACACATACATGGATACGCACACGAACACACATACATGGATACGCACACGAACACACATACATGGATACGCACACGAACACACATACATGGATACGCACACGTACACACATACATGGATACGCACACGTACACAAATACATGGATACGCACACGTACACACATACATGGATACGCACACGTACACACATACATGGATACGCACACGTACACACATACATGGATACGCACACGTACACACATGCATGGATATGCACACGTACACACATGCATGGATACGCGCATTCAACCACATACATGGATACGCGCATTCACACACATATATTGGTACGCGCACGTACACACATACATATTTAGATAGACAGATAGATAGATACACACACATACATACATACATATATAGATAGACAGATAGATAGATACGCACACATATATACATACATATATAGATAGATAGATAGATACGCACACATACATACATAGATAGATACGCACACCTACATACATACATACATAGATAGATAGATAGATAAGCATACCTACATACATACATACATATATAGATAGATGGATACGAACACCTACATACATACATATATAGATACATAGATAGATAGAAACGCACACCTACATTCATACATATATAGATAGATAGATAGATAGATACGCACACATACATACAGACATATATAGATAGATAGATAGATGGATACGCACACATACATACATACATATGTAGATAGATAGATGGATACGCACACGTACATAAATACATATATAGATAGATAGATAGATGGATATGCACACGTACATAATTACATATATAAATAGATAGATGCATACGCACACATACATACATACATATACAGATAGATAGATAGATACGCACACATACATACATACATACATATATAGATAGATAGATAGATACGCACACATACATACATACATACATATATAGATAGATAGATAGATACGCACACATACATACGTATATAGATAGATACGCACACATACATACGTATATAGATACGCACACATCCATACGTATATAGATAGATGAATAGATACGCACACATACGTACCTATATAGATGTATAGATACGCACACATACATACCTATATAGATAGATAGATACGCACACATACATACCTATATAGATACATAGATACGCACACATACATACCTATATAGATACATAGATACGCACACATACATATAGATAGATAGATAAGCACACATACATACCCATATAGATAGATAAATACGCACACATAGATACCCATATAGATGGATAGATACGCACACATACATACGTATATAGATAGATAGATACGCACCCATACATACGTATATAGATAGATAGATACGCACCCATACATTCGTATATAGATACATAGATAAGCACACATACATACGTATATAGATACATAGATACACACACATACATACGTATATAGATAGATAGATATGCACACATACATACGTATATAGATAGATAGATATGCACACATACATAAGTATATAGATACATAGATACGCATACATACATACATACATAGATTGATACGCACACATACATACATAGATTGATACGCACACATACATACATAGATTGATACGCACAAATACATACATAGATTGATACGCACAAATAAATACTTAGATTGATACGCACACATACATACATACATACATAGATTGATACGCACAAATACATGCATACATACATAGATGGATACGCACGCACACATACATACATAGAAAGATGGATACGCACGCACACATACATACATAGATCAATACGCACGCACACATACATACATAGATCGATACGCACGCACACATACATACATAGATCGATACGCACACACGCATACATACATAGATCGATACGCACACACGCATACATACATAGATCGATACGCACACATGCATACATGCATAGATTGATACGCACGCACACATGCATACATGCATAGATTGATACGCACGCACACATGCATACATGCATAGATTGATACGCACGCACACATGCATACGTGCATAGATTGATACGCACGCACACATGCATACGTGCATAGATTGATACGCACGCACACATGCATACATGCATAGATTGATACGCACGCACACATGCATACATGCATAGATTGATACGCACGCACACATGCATACATGCATAGAATGATACGCACACACACATGCATACATGCATAGAATGATACGCACACACACATGCATAGATTGATACGCACGCATACATGCATACATACATAGATTAATATACATGCATACATACATACATAGATTGATACGCATGCATACATGCATACATACATAGATTGATACGCACGCATACATGCATACATACATAGATTGATATGCACGCATACATGCATACATACATAGATTGATACGCACGCATACATGCATACATACACAGATTGATACGCACGCATACATGCATACATACACAGATTGATACGCACGGATACATGCATACATACACAGATTGATACGCACGCATACATGCATACATACACAGATTGATACGCACGCATACATGCATACATACACAGATTGATACGCACGCATACATGCATATATACACAGATTGATACGCATGCATACATACATAGATTGATACGCACGCATACATGTATACATACATAGATTGATACGCACGCATACATGCATACATACATAGATTGATACGCACACATGCATACCTTCATAGATTGATACGCACACATGCATACATAGATTGATACGCACGCATGCATACCTACATAGATTGATACGCACACACGCATACCTACATGGATTGATACGCACACATACATATATAGATTGATACGCACACATACATACATACATATATATATAGATTGATACGCACACATACATACATACATACATATATAAATTGATACGCACACATACATACATACATAGATTGATACGCACACATACATACATATATAGATTGATACGCACACATACATACATATATAGGTAGATACGCACACATACATGCATACATACATAGATTGATACGCACGCATACATGCATGAATACATAGATTGATACGCACACATGCATACCTTCATAGATTGATACGCACACATGCATACATAGATTGATACGCACGCATGCATACCTACATAGATTGATAGGCACACACGCATACCTACATGGATTGATACGCACACACGTATATCTACATAGATTGATTCGCACACATACATATATAGATTGATACGCACACATACATATATAGATTGATACGCACACATACATACATACATATATAAATTGATACGCACACATACATACATACATATATAAATTGATACGCACACATACATACCTTCATAGATTGATACGCACACATGCATACATAGATTGATACGCACGCATGCATACCTACATAGATTGATACGCACACACGCATACCTACATGGATTGATACGCACACATACATATATAGATTGATACGCACACATACATACATACATATATATATAGATTGATACGCACACATACATACATACATACATATATAAATTGATACGCACACATACATACATACATAGATTGATACGCACACATACATACATATATAGATTGATACGCACACATACATACATATATAGATTGATACGCACACATACATACATATATAGGTAGATACGCACACATACATGCATACATACATAGATTGATACGCACGCATACATGCATGAATACATAGATTGATACGCACACATGCATACCTTCATAGATTGATACGCACACATGCATACATAGATTGATGCGCACGCATGCATACCTACATAGATTGATAGGCACACACGCATACCTACATGGATTGATACGCACACACGTATATCTACATAGATTGATTCGCACACATACATATATAGATTGATACGCACACATACATACATACATATATATATAGATTGATACGCACACATACATACATACATATATAAATTGATACGCACACATACATACATACATATATAAATTGATACGCACACATACATACATACATAGATTGATACGCACACATACATACATATATAGATTGATACGCACACATACATACATACATAGATTGATACGCACACATACATACATACATAGATTGATACGCACACATACATACATACATAGATTGATACGCACACATACATACATACATAGATTGATACGCACACATACATACATACATAGATTGATACGCACACATACATACATACATAGATTGATACGCACACATACATACATACATAGATTGATACGCACACATACATACATACATAGATTGATACGCACACATACATACATACATAGATTGATACGCACACATACATACATACATAGATTGATACGCACACATACATACATACATAGATTGATACGCACACATACATACATACATAGATAGATACGCACACATACATACATATATAGATAAATACGCACCCATACATACATATATAGATAGATACGCACCCATACATACATATATAGATAGATACGCACCCATACATACATATATAGATAGATACGCACACATATATATGCATATATAGATAGATACGCAGACATATATATGCATATATAGATAGATACGCACACATATATATGCATATATAGATAGATACGCACACATATATATGCATATATAGATAGATACGCACACATATATATGCATATATAGATAGATACGCACACATATATATGCATATATAGATAGATACGCACACATATGTATGCATATATAGATAGATACGCACACATATGTATGCATATATAGATAGATACGCACATATATGTATGCATATATAGATAGATACGCACATATATGTATGCATATATAGATAGATACGCACATATATGTATGCATATATAGATAGATACGCACATATATGTATGCATATATAGATAGATACGCACATATATGTATGCATATATAGATAGATACCCACATATATGTATGCATATATAGATAGATACGCACATATATATATAAATATATATAGATAGATACGCACATATATATATGCATATATAGATAGATACGCACATATATATATGCATATATAGATAGATACGCACATATGTATATGCATATATAGATACATACGCACATATGTATATGCATATATAGATAGATACGCACATATGTATATGCATATATAGATAGATACGCACATATATATATGCATATATAGATAGATACGCACATATATATATATGCATATATAGATAGATACGCACATATATATATATGCATATATAGATAGATACGCACATATATATATATGCATATATAGATAGATACGCACATATATATATATGCATATATAGATAGATACGCACATATATATATATGCATATATAGATAGATACGCACATATATATATATGCATATATAGATAGATACGCACATATATATATATGCATATATAGATAGATACGCACATATATATATATGCATATATAGATAGATACGCACATATATATATATGCATATATAGATAGATACGCACATATATATATATGCATATATAGATAGATACGCACATATATATATATGCATATATAGATAGATACGCACATATATATATATGCATATATAGATAGATACGCACACATATATATGCATATATAGATAGATACGCACACATATATATGCATATATAGATAGATACGCACACATATATATGCATATATAGATAGATACGCACATATATATATGCATATATAGATAGATACGCACATATATATATGCATATATAGATAGATACGCACATATATATATGCATATATAAATAGATACGCACATATATATATGCATATATAGATAGATACGCACATATATATATATGCATATATAGATAGATACGCACATATATATATATGCATATATAGATAGATACGCACATATATATATATGCATATATAGATAGATACGCACATATATATATATGCATATATAGATAGATACGCACATATATATATATGCATATATAGATAGATACGCACATATATATATGCATATATAGATAGATACGCACACATATATATGCATATATAGATAGATACGCACACATATATATGCATATATAGATAGATACGCACACATATATATGCATATATAGATAGATACGCACATATTTATATATGCATATATAGATAGATACGCACATATATATATATGCATATATAGATAGATACGCACATATATATATATACATATATAGATAGATACGCACATATATATATATACATATATAGATAGATACACACATATATATATATACATATATAGATAGATACACACATATATATATATACATATATAGATATATACACACATATATATATATACATATACAGATAGATACGCACATATATATATATACATATATAGATATATACGCACATATATATATATACATATACAGATAGATACGCACATATATATATATACATATATAGATAGATACGCACATATATATATATACATATATAGATAGATACGCACATATATATATATGCATATATAGATAGATACGCACATATATATATGCATATATAGATAGATACGCACATATATATATGCATATATAGATAGATACGCACATATATATATGCATATATAGATAGATACGCACATATATATATGCATATATAGATAGATACGCACATATGTATATGCATATATAGATAGATACGCACATATATATATATGCATATATAGATAGATACGCACATATATATATATGCATATATAGATAGATACGCACATATATATATATGCATATATAGATAGATACGCACATATATATATATGCATATATAGATAGATACGCACATATATATATATGCATATATAGATAGATACGCACATATATATATATGCATATATAGATAGATACGCACATATATATATATGCATATGTAGATAGATACGCACATATATATATATGCATATATAGATAGATACGCACATATATATATATGCATATATAGATAGATACGCACATATATATATATGCATATATAGATAGATACGCACATATATATATATGCATATATAGATAGATACGCACACATATATATGCATATATAGATAGATACGCACACATATATATGCATATATAGATAGATACGCACACATATATATGCATATATAGATAGATACGCACATATATATATGCATATATAGATAGATACGCACATATATATATGCATATATAGATAGATACGCACATATATATATGCATATATAGATAGATACGCACATATATATATGCATATATAGATAGATACGCACATATATATATATGCATATATAGATAGATACGCACATATATATATATGCATATATAGATAGATACGCACATATATATATATGCATATATAGATAGATACGCACATATATATATATGCATATATAGATAGATACGCACATATATATATATGCATATATAGATAGATACGCACATATATATATGCATATATAGATAGATACGCACACATATATATGCATATATAGATAGATACGCACACATATATATGCATATATAGATAGATACGCACACATATATATGCATATATAGATAGATACGCACATATTTATATATGCATATATAGATAGATACGCACATATATATATATGCATATATAGATAGATACGCACATATATATATATACATATATAGATAGATACGCACATATATATATATACATATATAGATAGATACACACATATATATATATACATATATAGATAGATACACACATATATATATATACATATATAGATATATACACACATATATATATATACATATACAGATAGATACGCACATATATATATATACATATATAGATATATACACACATATATATATATACATATACAGATAGATACGCACATATATATATATACATATATAGATAGATACGCACATATATATATATACATATATAGATAGATACGCACATATATATATATGCATATATAGATAGATACGCACATATATATATGCATATATAGATAGATACGCACATATATATATGCATATATAGATAGATACGCACATATATATATGCATATATAGATAGATACGCACATATATATATGCATATATAGATAGATACGCACATATGTATATGCATATATAGATAGATACGCACATATGTATATGCATATATAGATAGATACGCACATATGTATATGCATATATAGATAGATACGCACATATGTATATGCATATATAGATAGATACGCACATATGTATATGCATATATAGATAGATACGCACATATGTATATGCATATATAGATAGATACGCACATATGTATATGCATATATAGATAGATACGCACATATGTATATGCATATATAGATAGATACGCACATATATATATGCATATATAGATAGATACGCACATATATATATATGCATATATAGATAGATACGCACATATATATATATGCATATATAGATAGATACGCACATATATATATATGCATATATAGATAGATACGCACATATATATATATGCATATATAGATAGATACGCACATATATATATATGCATATATAGATAGATACGCACATATATATATATGCATATATAGATAGATACGCACATATATATATATGCATATATAGATAGATACGCACATATATATATATGCATATATAGATAGATACGCACATATATATATATGCATATATAGATAGATACGCACATATATATATATGCATATATAGATAGATACGCACACATATATATGCATATATAGATAGATACGCACACATATATATGCATATATAGATAGATACGCACACATATATATGCATATATAGATAGATACGCACACATATATATGCATATATAGATAGATACGCACACATATATATGCATATATAGATAGATACGCACATATATATATGCATATATAGATAGATACGCACATATATATATGCATATATAGATAGATACGCACATATATATATGCATATATAGATAGATACGCACATATATATATGCATATATAGATAGATACGCACATATATATATATGCATATATAGATAGATACGCACATATATATATATGCATATATAGATAGATACGCACATATATATATATGCATATATAGATAGATACGCACATATATATATGCATATATAGATAGATACGCACACATATATATGCATATATAGATAGATACGCACACATATATATGCATATATAGATAGATACGCACATATATATATGCATATATAGATAGATACGCACATATTTATATATGCATATATAGATAGATACGCACATATATATATATGCATATATAGATAGATACGCACATATATATATATACATATATAGATAGATACACACATATATATATATACATATATAGATAGATACACACATATATATATATACATATATAGATAGATACACACATATATATATATACATATACAGATAGATACACACATATATATATATACATATATAGATAGATACACACATATATATATATACATATATAGATAGATACACACATATATATATACATATATAGATAGATACACACATATATATACATATATAGATAGATACACACATATATATACATATATAGATAGATACACACATATGTACATATATTCAGCACTTCATAATTTTTCTGATTAAGTGCATTTAATTCGGTGAAGGGCCATTAGCATTATTCAATCATGCTAGAGGAGACTCAAAGTGCTGCTAATGAATTGAACAGAGCCAACCAACCAAACTAATTCCCTTTTCAATTTCACAAGTTTTACATGTCTACGTAGTTATGCTTAGGGCGTTCATTGCAAAGCTTTGTGCATTCACTCATGACTCTACAAGGAAAAAAAAAAGGAAAGAAAGACCCCTCCAAGTCAGATTGCAGGTTGACAATAGGGATATGTGAATCCACTCTTAATTTCCGAATAAAGGATAAAAAAAAAGGCTGCACAGTAAAGCTGTAAATTTTAGAGAAAGAAAAACAAAGCATTAGCAGGGGAAACTGCCTTTATAAGCAAATTGGGATGAACTAACCTTAACTCTTCATTCAATACTTGAACAAATTATATCAAGGTGATGAAAGATCAGTAGCATTTAGTGAAAAAAGCAGTTCCGTTATTGCCTCACTATCAGCATTTTTTTTTTTTTTTGAGAATACAAAATTCGGCAGATTTAGCATCTTGAATAGGTAGTTTTCAAACTGATATCTCATTTTTATAAAATGCTTAAAAATGTGTAACATATTCACCTTAGTTCATCTGTATCTGGCATGCCACTGAAGGGTAGAATGGCTATCACTTTACGAACATCATCAACAGGCTACAAGTCACAAGACAAACATATGATTCAGTTAAGCAAGAAAAGAAAATAAACATCAATAACCACAAGTAAAGTTCATGTCAAGAAAAAAATGACTGAAACCTGCACTTGGGTAAATAATATGCATATAATATAGAGCCATACATCAGTGGCATACAGTGCTCCGGATTTCAGGTGTGCAGGACTAGAGATGAACAAAAACAAAAATATTTAGTATCCGTAAAAACCAAAAGCACATGTATAGAAGGTCAGCTCAACTGTAAATAGCAGTTTCAATTGAAAACAGAATCTTGATAAGACCATATCAGCAGATAATGGTGTCCAATCCAAATTTGTTTTTTCTTTTATTAATTTGTTTATTTCTCTTTGTTGGTTTGCTATTTATAAAATTAAATCAGTGAGTGAGAGAAACTTAACAATTTACAATCAGTACCACCTCCGCTACTGTGTACCAAAATGGCTTTTAAAGATTATCCATTGCTTTTTACAGACACTGAAATACTGCTACATTTTTTGCTACCATAGCAGAACAAACCCAAAATATAAAGCACAATGCACCAATTCTAAACAAAAAAACATACTATACATTGTAATAGCTATACATCTAAATGAAGATTTCTTTTGACAGTGTATTAAAATATGCAATCTACATTACAAATATCATTAACAATTCTGAGGCAGAAATTGTACTCACATTTATTTCACATTAATCTTTAAATACATTTGATCAGTTTTCAAATCAGATTCAGTAGATTATTTTTCTCAACATCTTCTGGCTAATAGTCCAAGAGAATCCTAAAACATTCTAAATTTGAAAATTTAGATGTTTCAAATTTTCGAACATTTGCTTAGGAACAAATTTTTTTTTCCCTTTGAAATTTTGAAGTACTATACACTGACAATTATCAATAAAACTTGATGTCTTGGTTTGTAAAAAGTTTTTATATTTCTTCTGACCATCATTAATATTTTTGAAAGCAGTCAAGACACCAAAATCATAAAAATTGAAAATGATATAATTTTTATGATAATGGTGTCTTAACTTCTTAATTTTAAGTATTTATGAAAAATAAAGTTTTGTTCTAAAGCATTTTTTCATAATTAGAAAAACAATAACTTCAATTCAAGAAAAATTTTACCTCAGGTGGAGGCACTGGCTCCTGCAGCTGTTCTCCCTTTAATAAATATGAACATCTGGTATAGTATCCAATCAACTGGGATAAACTGTCAAACTGACGGCCTCCGATGTAAAAATCACCACACAGATAAGTAATCCTATAGTTAGGGAAGAAAAAAATGAATAAATAAATTAAATTTTAAAAAAACATTACGTACAGTTATTCTGTTAAATAAAACAATAGTTACCAGGGCTGCAGAGTCAGTTTATAAAACCTCAACTGACTCAACTCTTCAATTTCTGGTAACTCCAACTCAGATTCTAGACAGGATTCAGTTCAACAAAATTACAAAAAAATTAAGAAAAATCATTTCTTCTAAGCAGTATGGACTGCTTTGATTGAATCTGACCCTTGCGTCTTTTATTTTTTAGAAAAAGGGCAGCCATTTATAAAAGAAAGTATGATGCAACTAAAAATGTCTTAATATGCCCAAGCTTGTAAGGACTAAACGTAATAATAAAGACAGACTTATACCATTTGATATATTCATTTATGTTTATATATATTTATTTCACAAAAAACATTGAACTATTGAATTAAATCAAGTATTAGAAAGGTTTAAATTGAACAAAATATTAGATACAAGAACATAGGATGCATTTATTTATAACTGAATGAATCAATTAAAATGAAAAATCTTACTTTTCTGTCTCCTTTTTCTTCAAAATCCTTCAATTTCCTGTTTTTTTGTCTCATCAAATCAACCAGGCCAAGTTATTCTTTGATTTTTATGTTATTAAGAAAAATTAACATTATTTCTTGAATATAAAGAAAATAAAAAGTGAATATATAGGAATTCAATAAGAATTTATGTAAATAACTAAATAAAAAGAAATGTTAAATTTTTTAATACTTGATATCATTCAATAATTTAAAATTTTTCATGAGAGTGAATATATAAATAAACAAAACAAATGGTGCAATCCCATCTCTAATATTTGATTCAATCCTTTTCAATTTAGGTGTATTGAGTTTTTGTCACTTTCAGCCTAAAATACTTACTTTAATAAATTGATGGAATGGCTGGCGACAATTACAAGAAAATGCCAGAGATGTAACTTATAGGGGAAGTAAGTGAATTAGTTCCAAAGTGGGCGATCAATGTTTTCAATGTATGTATCATGTAAAACTAAACCCTGACTTGGTGACCTACTATTTGCACTACCTGATGTCCAATTTACAATCCAATGCATATCATGGTTGGAAAAATTTGAAAAAAAGATTTGGACTATTCCTCAACAAAAAATGAATTGGGATTTTTAGTCTTCCACTGAATTGGTAAGATGAGGTATTATTATTATCTCTATTATTGTTCGGGCTACCCTCATCTTGGTTGTTTCTCATTCAACATTTCGGCCGTTGTACTCTACGGCATTCATCAGGTAAGCGTGGAGAAGTAACGAACCAAACCCTTTTTTAACCAACGGGGATATACAGACCGCACACACTCATAGCAGTAGTAGTATTATCAAATTAATATCATTATCACACACAGGGATTGAACCTAGAACCATCAGATTACTTGCAGTAATTCGGTTCGACTCTCTAACCACAACACAATGATTCCATGTGGAAAACCGGTACCTTAAACCTCAGATGGCAGTTTTTAGTATTTGCTGTGACTGTTTTCTGTCTTTAGTCATCGAAGGTTCCCACATGGAATCCATTTCATTGCTAAGACTCCTGCCTAGCATATGGGCCTACTCTCCCAGTTTTCGAATCTTGCAGTGTTCTTCCCGATCAATTATTTCAACCTCGTTCAAAAGGGGTAGGTGGTCTCCCTTCTCTCTCAATATGTGATCAGCTATACAAGATTCGTTAGTTTCACCTTTGCTCATTACTTTTTGCTGTTCTTCCACCAAAACCTCTTAGGGTGGACATGTTTCGCCTCTGTATTCACGACCACAACTGCATGGTCCTCAGAATACACACTTGTTGGTATTCAATAACTCTATGGCTGGTTTGGTGTACG
>CAUOPZ010000403.1:5000-12500 GCA_963457665.1 Thysanoteuthis rhombus
CGACCGACCGACCGACAGCTCGCAGCAGTCACAGTCGCAGTCAGTCGTCGTCGTCGTCGTCGTCGTCGTCGTCGTTGTCGGCCTCGTCGACCCTTCGTTTACCGTCCGCAATTCCGGTCCGTCGCCGAAAACCCCGACCGTCGAATAGAACGGAAGCCGGAATCGGTGCTTTTTCTTCCCTTGCCGTCCGGCGAAGCGCTCACTCCAGTGATCGATACTTGTGCTGAACGTCCAACTCCTCGCGACTCAGTGCTCGAATCGGACTAGTTCGTTTACCCCCGATGCGATCTAGAAGAGGGTCAGGTCGATGGCTGCGTGTCTGAAGAGGTTCTTGGTTCGTTCTTTCCTTCCGACACGTCTCGTCTCTCGTCCTGACGCCCCTCTTTTTGTTTTCACTTTCGAAAACGAATCGAAACGAAAGTAAACCGGTCCGAGGACTCGCTGTTGATAACTCGCTTCGCGGGTCTGTCCTCGGTTCCCGCGTCGTCGTCGTCGTCGTCGTCGTCGTCGTCGTCGTCGTCGTCGTCGTCGTCGTCGTCGTCGTCGTCGTCGTCGTCGTCGTCGTCGTCTCGTACGTGTTGTCGTTAGAAAACGATGATAACACTTGAACGATGATACCTGGTTGATCCTGCCAGTAGTCATATGCTTGTCTCAAAGCTTAAGCCATGCAAGTGTAAGTTCACGCCACGCATTAGAACGGGCGAAACCGCGAATGGCTCAGGAACCGGACCTAATCCTCGGGACCGTAATCCTCCTCGGAGGCGATGGATAACTGTGGCAATTCTAGAGCTAATACATGTGACACAGGCCGCGATCGGCCGTCGCGTCGTGGTCGCCTCGCCTTCTTGCGCGCTGGCACCCGCGGCGGCCGTCTTGGGTCGCGGCGCTACATATTAGACTGAGACCGATGCGCGATTTCCGCCCTCTCGTGTCGTCGTTTCCGTGCGTGCGTGCTCCGGCGTGTGCGTGCGGTCGATGGCGCGGGGCCAAAGGACGGCGCGCTCCGCTTTGGTGACTCTGGATAACTCACTGGTCGATCGCACGGGCTTCCACGCCCGGCGACGGGTCCCTCGAGGGTCCGCCCTATCAACTGTCGACGGTCGGTTAAGTGCCTACCGTGGTTACTACGGGTAACGGGGAATCGGGGTTCGATTCCGGAGAGGGAGCATGCGAAACGGCTACCACATCCAAGGAAGGCAGCAGGCGCGCAAATTACCCACTCCCGGCACGGGGAGGTAGTGACGAAAAATAACGACGCGGGACTCTGTCGAGGCCCCGCGATCGGAATGAGTACACTTCAAATCCGTTAACGAGGACCAACCGGAGGGCAAGTCTGGTGCCAGCAGCCGCGGTAATTCCAGCTCCGGTAGCGTATATTAAAGTTGTTGCGGTTAAAAAGCTCGTAGTCCGAACTCGGGTTCGTGGTCGCTCACGCGGCCCCGGGGCGGCGGCGCCATCGTCCATCGTTGACTTTGGTCGTCCGTTCGCATTCCCGGCCCTTTCCGCCGGTGTCGATCGCTGTATAGACGGCCGCGGGTGGAGCCGGTGCGAGGCGTGACTCCGTCTTTTCGCGGCGTGGGGGACTCTCGTCCTTCCGGGTAGTCTTCCGCTTTATTGCGGTTGTTCTCCCGGTCGGTTCGGCGTCTTTCCGCGTCGTCGTCTTTTCGGTTCCGGGCTCTCGGGCCCCCTCGTGCCACGCGACCCCGCGTTGCCGTCGGCGATTTCTCCTCCAAGGGTGCTCTTAACCGAGTGTCCGCGGCGGCCGGTACGTTCACTTTGAAAAAATTAGAGTGCTCAGAGCGGGCTGTTCAAGCTTGCATACGATAAGCATGGAATGATGGAAGAGGGCCTCGTCTACGTCTGTCGGTCTCCGTCTACGGCGAGGCAATGATCGAAGGGAGCGGTCGGGGCCACTCGTATTGCGACGTTAGAGGTGAAATTCTTGGATCGTCGCAAGACGAACTGCAGCGATGGCGTGTGGCAAGCACGTTTTCCTCGATCAAGAGCGAAAGTCGGAGGTTCGAAGACGATCAGATACCGTCGTAGTTCCGACCGTAAACGATGCCGACCGGCGATCCGCCGGCGTTCGCTTCCATGACCCGGCGGGTAGCCTGCGGGAAACCAGAGTTCGGTTCCGGGGGGAGTATGGTTGCAAAGCTGAAACTTAAAGGAATTGACGGAAGGGCACCACCAGGAGTGGAGCCTGCGGCTTAATTTGACTCAACACGGGAAAACTCACCCGGTCCGGACACCGGTAGGATTGACAGATCGATAGCTCTTTCTCGATTCGGTGGGTGGTGGTGCATGGCCGTTCTTAGTTGGTGGAGCGATCCGTCTGGTTGATTCCGATAACGAACGAGACTCCGGCCTGCTAACTAGTGCGCCGATGTGAGTGCGGCGCCCTCGCGCGTCGTGTGCGGGCACGCGGCGGCGGGTGTCGATTTTTGTGATCGTCCCCCCGTCGTGTCCGGGTCGGTTTCTCACGCACTTCTTAGAGGGACGGGTGGCAGAAAGCCACACGAGGCGGAGCGATAACAGGTCTGTGATGCCCTTAGATGTCCGGGGCCGCACGCGCGCTACACTGGAGGTATCAGCGGGGACTTCGCCCCGGCCCGAGAGGGTCGGGAAACCTCTCAACCACCTCCCGTGATAGGGATCGGGGCCTGTAACCAACCCCGTGAACGAGGAATTCCCGGTAGGCGCGGGTCAACAGCCCGCGTCGATCACGTCCCTGCCCTTTGTACACACCGCCCGTCGCTACTACCGATCGAACGGTCCGGTGAGGTCCTCGGATCTGGCCGACGACGCCGCCGGGTTCGGGACGACGGGGGTCCTCGCGGCCCTCCCGCCCCTTCGACCTCGGCGTTCGACGCCTGGAGAAGACGACCGAACCCGATCGTTTAGAGGAAGTAAAAGTCGTAACAAGGTTTCCGTAGGTGAACCTGCGGAAGGATCATTACCGTTGTCGTTGTTGTTGTTGTTTCCTTTTCGTTTCTGTCGAAACGATAAAGCAAACCTAACACTACTACTACTACCAAAAACCCGGGGGAAGAAATAAAGAAAGGAAGAGAGAGCGGGAGAGATGCGGAGAGGGAGCGACAGCAAGCCGAGAGAGAGAGGGACGCGCGTCGCGAGGTACGGAGCTCGTCGTCGTCGTCGTTGTTGATGTAACAACCGATGACGATGACGATGACGATGAAGGGAGCGCGATGGCCCGCGGGTGAGCTACTACTGCTACTGCACCGGCGCTCAGTCTTGTCGGTCGGTGCCGCGGCCGCTCTTGAAGAGTCTCCGCCCGCCGTCACAGGCGGAGACCGCCCGGTCCGGGGCGCGCTCGTCTCGAAAACTTTTCTTCGTCGACCACGTCTCCGTACGTCCATCTCCCTTTCTCTTTGTTTCTCCATTCCCGTTATCGTTGTTCTTGCTCTTCTTCCTCTTCTTCTCCTTCCCTCGCCTCGTACACACCACGACCACCTCGTGAAAAAATTGAAAAAAAAAAAAAAAAAGCAAAAAAAAAACAAAAACCGAAAAGAAACCCTGGACGGGGGATCACTCGGCTCGTCCGTCGATGAAGAGCGCGGCCAGCCGCGAGAACTGATGCGAATTGCAGGACTCAGTGAACATCGACACCTCGAACGCACATTGCGGCTTCGAGATCCCTTGTCTCGGGGCCCCGTCCGGTCGAGAGGCGGAAAATTGCATGTCCTCCCCGTCTCCGATAAAAAGAAGAAGGAGACCGGGGAAACATCTCACCGTCCCCGTGCGCGATCGCCTTTTCACTGTCGCGCGGTGGAAACCGGGAAGTCGCAGCTCGGGACTAACCACTACTACTATTATGGTAGTCGTCCTGCTGCTCCGTCTCCCGTTCTGCAGACCGCGGAGTCGCTATCTATCGACCGCGTGCAGAGCTAAGCGTTGCTGGACGTTGCCGGAGAGGATGATGACGATGATGACGACGCCGAATGCCGGAAAATTCGGGATCGCAACACGCCCCCCCTCGGTCCGTGCGCTCGAGCCGCGACGAAGACCACGAGGACGTGGTGGTGGTGGTGGTAGTACTACTACTAGCACGTCCCCCTGCCGTTCTATCCGCGGCCGCCCGCGTGAGCGCCAGCTCGTTTCGCTCTTTGGGGAACTTGACGACCTTGAGCGTTCGAGCGTCGAGTGGGGGGCCGCCGCCCTCCCGTCGCCGTCGTCGTTGACCTATATCATCTCGTCGTCGTTCCGATCCGCTAGCAGCGCAAAGAAAATAAACACACACCACCGCCCTCGGCTCGGTCGAGACGACCCGCTGAACTTAAGCATATCGCTAAGCGGAGGAAAAGAAACCAACCGGGATTCCCTTAGTAACGGCGAGTGAACCGGGAGAAGCCCAACGCCGAATCCCGTCGCAAGTAAAAGGCTTCGGGACGTGTGGCGCACGGGTCGGAGGCAGCCGTTCGTTTCGTCTCGCGTAGTTCGGAGTTCCCTCGATCGGGGCCGCCCGCGGCGGGTGCCAGGCCCATTCGGTGCGGACGGCGAGCGACGGCCTTCGATCCGAGAGTCGGGTTGCTTGGGAACGCAGCCCAAATCGGGTGGTAAGCTCCATCCAAGGCTAAATACCGGGACGAGTCCGATAGTCGACAAGTACCGTGAGGGAAAGTTGAAAAGAACTTTGGAGAGAGAGTTCAAGAGAACGTGAAACCGCCCAGGGGTAAACGGGTGGGACCGTTCACCGCGATCGCGGGGGGACTCAGTCCGGTGCTGCGCAAGTTGCCCAAACTCGATTTGTGTGTTCGGCGGCGGGGGTTCGCGCCTTCGCCGTCGTTCCGAGGCCGGGTGGGCGTCGATCGTCGTCTCCCTCGCGGGTGGCGGCGATGTCTCTCGCTTTTGCGCTCGTGTCGCCGACGGACGGTCACGTCTCGCTCGGCATCAATGGCGCGGGCGCTTCGGCGCGACGCCTCGCCCGGTCGGCTCCGGACGCACTTCCCCTCCGGTCCGTCGTCGCGACCCGTTCCCGGCGTGCAGGTCGACGCGCGGTGTCCCGTGGGCGGAAGTCGAACTTTAAACTTCCCGTTTCCCCTTCGGGGGTTTGCGGGGAGTCGTCTTCTGTCGGGCCCGCGACCGTACTGCCCCTTTCTGCCGGGGACGGAGGAAATCCAACGCGTGATCCCTTACACGTGGCGAGCCGGTTTTTTCTCGTCGGACGTCCCGCGCGAAACCTACCTTCGCCCCACCGTCTCGGGCGCGCGCGGGGAAGAGTTGCGAGTTCTCGAAACCGGCGCGGCCGCGTCGATTCGCACCTCGTCGGCCCCCTCGCCCGCGGATCCAACCGGGTCCCGGGCTAAGGTCCGGTCGGCGTCGTTGCTCGGCGCCGCTTTACTCTGCCGCCCGCCACCTCGGGTCAGCGACGTGCATCGGCAACCCACCCGACCCGTCTTGAAACACGGACCGAGGAGTCCTGGCCGTTCGCGAGTCGTAGGGGCCCCCCTGACTAACCCCGGAGGCGTAGCGAAAGCGAGAGAGCGCGTTGGAGGGCACCGGTTCCGGAGAGGTGTCCCGGCGAAGTCGTCCGCGCGGTCCGCGGGTCTCGGGGGTTCGCCTCCGTTTCCCCGGGCCTCCGCGGCCTCCGAGCCGAGCCCGATCCCGCCGGCGCGACGAGTATCGACTTGTCCTTACTTTCCGTCGTCCGCCCCGCGTCCGTTGTCATCGCCGTCGTCGTCCGATTTTCCCATCCGTGGGAGATGAAGTTTGTGGCGGCGGCGGACGGGCGTGCGGGTTTGTGTTCACGGCGGCGTCACCTTCCTCCTTCCGCCCACCGGTGAGATCCCGCGGCTTGAACCAGCACACTTTCGTTCGTCGGGTTTAGGCACTGCACGCGGGCGCATCACCCCCGGGTCGGATTTTTTCCGAGTACGACTCGGCCGACTCTGGCGTAGCGAGCGGCCAGGGACCCGAAAGATGGCGATCCACGCCCGGTCGGGATGAAGCCAGAGGAAACTCTGGTGGAAGTCCGAAGCGCCTCTGACGTGCAAATCGATCGTCGGAACCGGGTGTAGGGGCGAAAGACCAATCGAGCCGTCTAGTAGCTGGTTCCCTCCGAAGTTTCCCTCAGGATAGCTGGCGCTCGATCGTCGCAATTCCATCCGGTAAAGCGAACGATTGGAGGCCCCGGGGCCGTTCACGGCCTCGACCTACTCTCGAACTCGGAACGGGTGGAACGGGCCGACTCTCCCGAATAACTCACGGAGCCGACCCCCTCCGTCCGTCTCAGCCGGGGCGCGCCACTCGTTGGCGTTCCCGGTTGTCGGTCGGAACCTCGAATGCGAGTGCCAAGTGGGCCACTTTTGGTAAGCAGAACTGGCGCTGTGGGATGAACCAAACGTCCGGCTAAGGTGCCTAACGCGACGCCCATGAGATCCCCGAAAGGGTGTCGGTCGATATAGACAGCAGGACGGTGGCCACGGAAGTCGGAATCCGCTAAGGAGTGTGTAACAACTCACCTGCCGAATCGACCGGCCCCGAAAATGGATGGCGCTGGAGCGACGGACCGATGCCGGACCGTCGCGGCGAGGAGCGTGAACTTCCGTACGACGCGCCGAACCGATGCCGCGACGAGTAGGAGGGCGCCGCGGCGAGCACGGAAGCCTAGGGCGCGAGCCCGGGTGGAGCCGACCGCGGGTGCAGATCTCGGTGGTAGTAGCAAATATTCGAACGAGACCTTCGAAGACCGAAGTGGAGAAGGGTTCCGTGCCAACGGCGGTCGAGCACGGGTCAGTCGGTCCTAAGACGCGGGCGAAAGTCTTCCCGAAAGGCGCCGGATCCGTGAACGGATAATAAAAAAAGATGATGTGAAGCTGAAGCCCGAAATTTTGAAAAAAAAAAATGAAAGGCTGAGGCATGATTATCATTTATCAATCAGCGAGCGGCCGGCCTCCCGTCGAAAGGGAATCGGGTTAATATTCCCGAACCCGGACTCGGAGAGGGCCCGGGGGTGGCGACGCCGCTTCGGCGGCGCCCGTCGCTTTCTCGGGCGAAACCGCGGTGACGCAAGCGAGCCCGGAGACGTCGCCGGGAGCCCCGGGAAGAGTTCTCTCTTCTTCGTAAAGGACCGTGTCCGTGGAATCGGCTCGTCCGGAGATACGGAAAAGGTACCTGTAGAGCGCCGCGGCTCGGGCGGCGTCCGGTGCGCTTTCGGCGGCCCTGGAAAATCCGGGTCCGGTTTTCGCAGCTCTCGAGCCGGTCCGTACCCACCATCCGCAGCAGGTCTCCAAGGTGTACAGCCTCTCGTCGATGGCATCAATGTAGGTAAGGGAAGTCGGCAAAATGGATCCGTACCTTCGGAAGAAGGATTGGCTCCGAGGACCGGGTCGGTCGGGCCGTGCCCGCGCGAAGCGAGGAACCGGTACGGGGCTGTAGCGTTCGCTCCGTTCGCGCTTTGCGTCGGGGAACAGGGCCGTAGCGGTCCGTTGGCGAAATCAGCGGTTGCGTGGGCGGGGAGACGACGCCGGCCACGCGGGT
>CAUOPZ010000403.1:17500-23895 GCA_963457665.1 Thysanoteuthis rhombus
CTTCCACGCCCGGCGACGGGTCCCTCGAGGGTCCGCCCTATCAACTGTCGACGGTCGGTTAAGTGCCTACCGTGGTTACTACGGGTAACGGGGAATCGGGGTTCGATTCCGGAGAGGGAGCATGCGAAACGGCTACCACATCCAAGGAAGGCAGCAGGCGCGCAAATTACCCACTCCCGGCACGGGGAGGTAGTGACGAAAAATAACGACGCGGGACTCTGTCGAGGCCCCGCGATCGGAATGAGTACACTTCAAATCCGTTAACGAGGACCAACCGGAGGGCAAGTCTGGTGCCAGCAGCCGCGGTAATTCCAGCTCCGGTAGCGTATATTAAAGTTGTTGCGGTTAAAAAGCTCGTAGTCCGAACTCGGGTTCGTGGTCGCTCACGCGGCCCCGGGGCGGCGGCGCCATCGTCCATCGTTGACTTTGGTCGTCCGTTCGCATTCCCGGCCCTTTCCGCCGGTGTCGATCGCTGTATAGACGGCCGCGGGTGGAGCCGGTGCGAGGCGTGACTCCGTCTTTTCGCGGCGTGGGGGACTCTCGTCCTTCCGGGTAGTCTTCCGCTTTATTGCGGTTGTTCTCCCGGTCGGTTCGGCGTCTTTCCGCGTCGTCGTCTTTTCGGTTCCGGGCTCTCGGGCCCCCTCGTGCCACGCGACCCCGCGTTGCCGTCGGCGATTTCTCCTCCAAGGGTGCTCTTAACCGAGTGTCCGCGGCGGCCGGTACGTTCACTTTGAAAAAATTAGAGTGCTCAGAGCGGGCTGTTCAAGCTTGCATACGATAAGCATGGAATGATGGAAGAGGGCCTCGTCTACGTCTGTCGGTCTCCGTCTACGGCGAGGCAATGATCGAAGGGAGCGGTCGGGGCCACTCGTATTGCGACGTTAGAGGTGAAATTCTTGGATCGTCGCAAGACGAACTGCAGCGATGGCGTGTGGCAAGCACGTTTTCCTCGATCAAGAGCGAAAGTCGGAGGTTCGAAGACGATCAGATACCGTCGTAGTTCCGACCGTAAACGATGCCGACCGGCGATCCGCCGGCGTTCGCTTCCATGACCCGGCGGGTAGCCTGCGGGAAACCAGAGTTCGGTTCCGGGGGGAGTATGGTTGCAAAGCTGAAACTTAAAGGAATTGACGGAAGGGCACCACCAGGAGTGGAGCCTGCGGCTTAATTTGACTCAACACGGGAAAACTCACCCGGTCCGGACACCGGTAGGATTGACAGATCGATAGCTCTTTCTCGATTCGGTGGGTGGTGGTGCATGGCCGTTCTTAGTTGGTGGAGCGATCCGTCTGGTTGATTCCGATAACGAACGAGACTCCGGCCTGCTAACTAGTGCGCCGATGTGAGTGCGGCGCCCTCGCGCGTCGTGTGCGGGCACGCGGCGGCGGGTGTCGATTTTTGTGATCGTCCCCCCGTCGTGTCCGGGTCGGTTTCTCACGCACTTCTTAGAGGGACGGGTGGCAGAAAGCCACACGAGGCGGAGCGATAACAGGTCTGTGATGCCCTTAGATGTCCGGGGCCGCACGCGCGCTACACTGGAGGTATCAGCGGGGACTTCGCCCCGGCCCGAGAGGGTCGGGAAACCTCTCAACCACCTCCCGTGATAGGGATCGGGGCCTGTAACCAACCCCGTGAACGAGGAATTCCCGGTAGGCGCGGGTCAACAGCCCGCGTCGATCACGTCCCTGCCCTTTGTACACACCGCCCGTCGCTACTACCGATCGAACGGTCCGGTGAGGTCCTCGGATCTGGCCGACGACGCCGCCGGGTTCGGGACGACGGGGGTCCTCGCGGCCCTCCCGCCCCTTCGACCTCGGCGTTCGACGCCTGGAGAAGACGACCGAACCCGATCGTTTAGAGGAAGTAAAAGTCGTAACAAGGTTTCCGTAGGTGAACCTGCGGAAGGATCATTACCGTTGTCGTTGTTGTTGTTGTTTCCTTTTCGTTTCTGTCGAAACGATAAAGCAAACCTAACACTACTACTACTACCAAAAACCCGGGGGAAGAAATAAAGAAAGGAAGAGAGAGCGGGAGAGATGCGGAGAGGGAGCGACAGCAAGCCGAGAGAGAGAGGGACGCGCGTCGCGAGGTACGGAGCTCGTCGTCGTCGTCGTTGTTGATGTAACAACCGATGACGATGACGATGACGATGAAGGGAGCGCGATGGCCCGCGGGTGAGCTACTACTGCTACTGCACCGGCGCTCAGTCTTGTCGGTCGGTGCCGCGGCCGCTCTTGAAGAGTCTCCGCCCGCCGTCACAGGCGGAGACCGCCCGGTCCGGGGCGCGCTCGTCTCGAAAACTTTTCTTCGTCGACCACGTCTCCGTACGTCCATCTCCCTTTCTCTTTGTTTCTCCATTCCCGTTATCGTTGTTCTTGCTCTTCTTCCTCTTCTTCTCCTTCCCTCGCCTCGTACACACCACGACCACCTCGTGAAAAAATTGAAAAAAAAAAAAAAAAAGCAAAAAAAAAACAAAAACCGAAAAGAAACCCTGGACGGGGGATCACTCGGCTCGTCCGTCGATGAAGAGCGCGGCCAGCCGCGAGAACTGATGCGAATTGCAGGACTCAGTGAACATCGACACCTCGAACGCACATTGCGGCTTCGAGATCCCTTGTCTCGGGGCCCCGTCCGGTCGAGAGGCGGAAAATTGCATGTCCTCCCCGTCTCCGATAAAAAGAAGAAGGAGACCGGGGAAACATCTCACCGTCCCCGTGCGCGATCGCCTTTTCACTGTCGCGCGGTGGAAACCGGGAAGTCGCAGCTCGGGACTAACCACTACTACTATTATGGTAGTCGTCCTGCTGCTCCGTCTCCCGTTCTGCAGACCGCGGAGTCGCTATCTATCGACCGCGTGCAGAGCTAAGCGTTGCTGGACGTTGCCGGAGAGGATGATGACGATGATGACGACGCCGAATGCCGGAAAATTCGGGATCGCAACACGCCCCCCCTCGGTCCGTGCGCTCGAGCCGCGACGAAGACCACGAGGACGTGGTGGTGGTGGTGGTAGTACTACTACTAGCACGTCCCCCTGCCGTTCTATCCGCGGCCGCCCGCGTGAGCGCCAGCTCGTTTCGCTCTTTGGGGAACTTGACGACCTTGAGCGTTCGAGCGTCGAGTGGGGGGCCGCCGCCCTCCCGTCGCCGTCGTCGTTGACCTATATCATCTCGTCGTCGTTCCGATCCGCTAGCAGCGCAAAGAAAATAAACACACACCACCGCCCTCGGCTCGGTCGAGACGACCCGCTGAACTTAAGCATATCGCTAAGCGGAGGAAAAGAAACCAACCGGGATTCCCTTAGTAACGGCGAGTGAACCGGGAGAAGCCCAACGCCGAATCCCGTCGCAAGTAAAAGGCTTCGGGACGTGTGGCGCACGGGTCGGAGGCAGCCGTTCGTTTCGTCTCGCGTAGTTCGGAGTTCCCTCGATCGGGGCCGCCCGCGGCGGGTGCCAGGCCCATTCGGTGCGGACGGCGAGCGACGGCCTTCGATCCGAGAGTCGGGTTGCTTGGGAACGCAGCCCAAATCGGGTGGTAAGCTCCATCCAAGGCTAAATACCGGGACGAGTCCGATAGTCGACAAGTACCGTGAGGGAAAGTTGAAAAGAACTTTGGAGAGAGAGTTCAAGAGAACGTGAAACCGCCCAGGGGTAAACGGGTGGGACCGTTCACCGCGATCGCGGGGGGACTCAGTCCGGTGCTGCGCAAGTTGCCCAAACTCGATTTGTGTGTTCGGCGGCGGGGGTTCGCGCCTTCGCCGTCGTTCCGAGGCCGGGTGGGCGTCGATCGTCGTCTCCCTCGCGGGTGGCGGCGATGTCTCTCGCTTTTGCGCTCGTGTCGCCGACGGACGGTCACGTCTCGCTCGGCATCAATGGCGCGGGCGCTTCGGCGCGACGCCTCGCCCGGTCGGCTCCGGACGCACTTCCCCTCCGGTCCGTCGTCGCGACCCGTTCCCGGCGTGCAGGTCGACGCGCGGTGTCCCGTGGGCGGAAGTCGAACTTTAAACTTCCCGTTTCCCCTTCGGGGGTTTGCGGGGAGTCGTCTTCTGTCGGGCCCGCGACCGTACTGCCCCTTTCTGCCGGGGACGGAGGAAATCCAACGCGTGATCCCTTACACGTGGCGAGCCGGTTTTTTCTCGTCGGACGTCCCGCGCGAAACCTACCTTCGCCCCACCGTCTCGGGCGCGCGCGGGGAAGAGTTGCGAGTTCTCGAAACCGGCGCGGCCGCGTCGATTCGCACCTCGTCGGCCCCCTCGCCCGCGGATCCAACCGGGTCCCGGGCTAAGGTCCGGTCGGCGTCGTTGCTCGGCGCCGCTTTACTCTGCCGCCCGCCACCTCGGGTCAGCGACGTGCATCGGCAACCCACCCGACCCGTCTTGAAACACGGACCGAGGAGTCCTGGCCGTTCGCGAGTCGTAGGGGCCCCCCTGACTAACCCCGGAGGCGTAGCGAAAGCGAGAGAGCGCGTTGGAGGGCACCGGTTCCGGAGAGGTGTCCCGGCGAAGTCGTCCGCGCGGTCCGCGGGTCTCGGGGGTTCGCCTCCGTTTCCCCGGGCCTCCGCGGCCTCCGAGCCGAGCCCGATCCCGCCGGCGCGACGAGTATCGACTTGTCCTTACTTTCCGTCGTCCGCCCCGCGTCCGTTGTCATCGCCGTCGTCGTCCGATTTTCCCATCCGTGGGAGATGAAGTTTGTGGCGGCGGCGGACGGGCGTGCGGGTTTGTGTTCACGGCGGCGTCACCTTCCTCCTTCCGCCCACCGGTGAGATCCCGCGGCTTGAACCAGCACACTTTCGTTCGTCGGGTTTAGGCACTGCACGCGGGCGCATCACCCCCGGGTCGGATTTTTTCCGAGTACGACTCGGCCGACTCTGGCGTAGCGAGCGGCCAGGGACCCGAAAGATGGCGATCCACGCCCGGTCGGGATGAAGCCAGAGGAAACTCTGGTGGAAGTCCGAAGCGCCTCTGACGTGCAAATCGATCGTCGGAACCGGGTGTAGGGGCGAAAGACCAATCGAGCCGTCTAGTAGCTGGTTCCCTCCGAAGTTTCCCTCAGGATAGCTGGCGCTCGATCGTCGCAATTCCATCCGGTAAAGCGAACGATTGGAGGCCCCGGGGCCGTTCACGGCCTCGACCTACTCTCGAACTCGGAACGGGTGGAACGGGCCGACTCTCCCGAATAACTCACGGAGCCGACCCCCTCCGTCCGTCTCAGCCGGGGCGCGCCACTCGTTGGCGTTCCCGGTTGTCGGTCGGAACCTCGAATGCGAGTGCCAAGTGGGCCACTTTTGGTAAGCAGAACTGGCGCTGTGGGATGAACCAAACGTCCGGCTAAGGTGCCTAACGCGACGCCCATGAGATCCCCGAAAGGGTGTCGGTCGATATAGACAGCAGGACGGTGGCCACGGAAGTCGGAATCCGCTAAGGAGTGTGTAACAACTCACCTGCCGAATCGACCGGCCCCGAAAATGGATGGCGCTGGAGCGACGGACCGATGCCGGACCGTCGCGGCGAGGAGCGTGAACTTCCGTACGACGCGCCGAACCGATGCCGCGACGAGTAGGAGGGCGCCGCGGCGAGCACGGAAGCCTAGGGCGCGAGCCCGGGTGGAGCCGACCGCGGGTGCAGATCTCGGTGGTAGTAGCAAATATTCGAACGAGACCTTCGAAGACCGAAGTGGAGAAGGGTTCCGTGCCAACGGCGGTCGAGCACGGGTCAGTCGGTCCTAAGACGCGGGCGAAAGTCTTCCCGAAAGGCGCCGGATCCGTGAACGGATAATAAAAAAAGATGATGTGAAGCTGAAGCCCGAAATTTTGAAAAAAAAAAATGAAAGGCTGAGGCATGATTATCATTTATCAATCAGCGAGCGGCCGGCCTCCCGTCGAAAGGGAATCGGGTTAATATTCCCGAACCCGGACTCGGAGAGGGCCCGGGGGTGGCGACGCCGCTTCGGCGGCGCCCGTCGCTTTCTCGGGCGAAACCGCGGTGACGCAAGCGAGCCCGGAGACGTCGCCGGGAGCCCCGGGAAGAGTTCTCTCTTCTTCGTAAAGGACCGTGTCCGTGGAATCGGCTCGTCCGGAGATACGGAAAAGGTACCTGTAGAGCGCCGCGGCTCGGGCGGCGTCCGGTGCGCTTTCGGCGGCCCTGGAAAATCCGGGTCCGGTTTTCGCAGCTCTCGAGCCGGTCCGTACCCACCATCCGCAGCAGGTCTCCAAGGTGTACAGCCTCTCGTCGATGGCATCAATGTAGGTAAGGGAAGTCGGCAAAATGGATCCGTACCTTCGGAAGAAGGATTGGCTCCGAGGACCGGGTCGGTCGGGCCGTGCCCGCGCGAAGCGAGGAACCGGTACGGGGCTGTAGCGTTCGCTCCGTTCGCGCTTTGCGTCGGGGAACAGGGCCGTAG
>CAUOPZ010000404.1:0-14353 GCA_963457665.1 Thysanoteuthis rhombus
TATACACTAACTGAAAAACCAAACGAAGATCAGTTTATATATAATTACAATGAAAAGGAAGTAACTGTAGCTCAATTTTCCCGTATTTTCTCAACATTGTTTAACCTTTCTCAATATATGGATATATCTTTCAATCGAAAACCGATCCCTTGATCTTGAATCTACCCTCAAACGTGATCAATACTTCGCTTGTCGATAGATAAAATCCAATCGAAAGTCATTGTGAACTCTTGGAGATATTTTGTGGAAAAACGACGGACTTGAATGAGTATATATATATATATATATATATATATATATATATATATATATATATATATATATATATATATATATATATATATATATATCTTCGAACTTCATTGGAAAACGTGAACAAAAAAAAGTAAGCAGAAGACAGCTCTTGAAGGAAAGACAGTTTTGTAGATGAAGGAAGAAAGGCGAAGGAAGAATCAATAATCAGTAATACTTCTATTAGCACTCTATATACGTTCCTAACAATTGCAGCTCAAAATGGAACGGTGCTATCCGGGGTCGTCGTTGCCGTCATCATCATTAACAGCAATCTTCTGGGGTCCGTCATTGGACATCCTCCAAGATTTTCCTGACATCTCGATCGTGGGCGTCGCGGAGTCAGTTTCTCCCGAACTTGTTTTGTTCGTCACACCATTTTACTTACATATAACCGCTGGGGATCAAAGTTGCGAGCTGCGTTGCCCAATTCTTGGCTGACATTCTTGCAACATGACCAGCCCAATGCCATTTGAGTTTAAACATAGCATATACAGAGATTGTACTTTCTGAAATACCTGATGTTGTTGTAATGCCTCAACAAGAAGGGATTGAATAGAGCAGTATATTTCATCTGGTAGCTATTCTCGAAGCTGAGAGAATATCATAAATTAAACAATACTAAATTCACTTTGATACCCGGTGTTGCCCAGGTAAAATATGAATATGAAAGGGGCAAAACGTGGTAATTATTACATGTTACACTCAATCTGTGCCGTCGCATTCACGTAATTAGTCACAACACGGAAAATCGATCCGCAAGAAAATAAAGAGCGGCAAAAATCAACAGATTCCTGCTTCTAAACTCAACCTAAGGATGAGAACCATCAGTGAATTGAGACATGCTGATTTCAAATATGCCCTTGCTTTACTCACGTAGTTTTCAAATTATGAGAACAGGAACGTGCACACAAACATACATAAACAACAAGTTTATATATATTTTTAAAAAGCAAATCAGCCCGAAAATGAGATAGCACTAAGCGGGATATTACTGGAGAGATGTTGAGCGAAAGGAACATAGGAGGAAAGATCAGGCGGTGGGGGATGGTAGGAAAGCATAGTCTAAAATGGGATAGAATCTGAAGCTTTTCGTACAACGAGTAGATTCGGATCCACTTCAAACTCATTGACCGAAAAGTTGGAACAAAGAGAAACCCTTTGACATTTGCGATGACCTATGGGATATACATTAACGGCTAACAAGGAGATTTCTTGCTCCGACCACTTACTTGCATTCCAAATGCCGTGACATTTGGCTACTAGCAACAAGACTACATAGATAAAAAGATATATATATATATATATATATATATATATAGATATATATATATATATATATATATATAGATAGATAGATAGATAGATAGATAGATAGATAGACAGATAGATAGATAGATATGCACCCCTTAGATAGATAGATAGATAGATAATGAGAAAACAAAAACATGCCTACATCATAATTATCAGCATCAGTCTAATACTAAACAACGCCTTTCCCAGCTTCTTTAAAGTCAACTGAGACTGCGCTAACCTTTGCCATGTCTTATCTTTCTATCTCATCTCCCAAACTTTTTCCTGCGACATTTGGCAACTTGCCATAACATTGCATAGATAGATAGATAGATAGGTTGATTTACTCACCATCGCAGTCAATAATTGAACAACGGTAGCGTCAAAAGAATTCCATTAAAGAACAAATATAGAGAGAAGAAGTTATATTTTCCGTTTAGATGTTATTGATAAATCCGTTAAAATAAGATCCCAAAAAGGTTTATAATGTAGGGTCTTGAGGGGTACTAATGCTTGTTTTCAAGTCTTTAGACAAAATGGTACACTAAAAGTTCTTGAACATATAAACACACACGCATGTAAAAATGGATAGAACCCTCCATCGTCTTTGGTGGCTACGATAATTCGGTAAATAGATAGATAGATAGATAGATAGATAGATAGATAGATAACGAGAAAACAAAAACATGCCTACATTATAATTATCAGCATCAGTCTAATGCTAAACAACGCCTTCCCAAGCTCCTTTAAAAGTCAACTGAGACTGTGCTAATCTTTGCCACGTCTAATCTTTTTATCTCATCTCGGTAGATAGATAGATAGATAGATAGATTGATAGATAGATACTGAGAGTGAGAAACGTGTCCATGTACGCGTACGCGTGTACACGGTGAGACGAAGAAAAATTGGGAATAGATAGAGAAAAATGTGATAGATTAATAGATTGAGGGTGTGAGAGAGAAAAGTCTATATTTATGCATGTATGGGATTAACTAAGATGAATAAGCATGAGATAAGGACAGACTGTGATAGATAAATACATAGATGTACATAGAGATCATGTAGAGATAAGGAAATGCGGAGATTATCTATCTGAATATCGTATTTTGAAGACAAAACTCAATTGATTTGCTCTAAGTTCAGACCGAATCAGTTTAGGGAACAAACCTTTCTCTTCTTTCCCATCCTGTCACCTTGAACAAAACCGATATGTAAGATTAGCATTTCTTTACCCCGATGAGAAACCACGACCAAATGACTGCTACGGGGTTATCTTAACAATTTGGACAAACTGATGGGTCATACATACGAAGGGGTTATGGTGACTAAGCAAAAAGTTAGGTCGCTCCTATAAAATGTATATTTTGCATTGAAAACAGCAAAATTTGTTTTTTTCTATAACGTTAGTAAAAAATTGAAACGAGTGAATTTCTATTCGTAGAGCTTCGTATGCCCTTCCCCATTGATTAGGAATCGCTCCAAACCCTCCCCCTTAGCAACACTAATGTGCAGGCGTAAATACAACGCATGCATGTTATGTCATTGAACATTGATTAGAATAAAAACATCATCATTATCATCATCATCATCATCATTATCATCATAATCTTTAGTCTTTTATTGCCTGTCGTTGAACCATCCACAGGATCCGCCTATCATGGGTATCTCAGAGCCAGTACTTTCTGACAATGCCTACTTAATCTCTTCTTCTTGTGTTCTGCCAGCTTCTGTTCAGCACACGATCCGTGGGGATCCATGTTGTGAGTCGTGATGTCCATCAGCTGTCTTTCATTCTTACCACATGACCAGCTCATTGCCATTTTTGTTTTATATTGGATTCTATGATATCTCGACCTCCTGTTTTTTCCCCAATATATTGTGTTGTCTTATAACCACTCCATGTGAGATTGAACAGGATTCTTTCAAGTGAAAGTTGTATACTTCTCAGTTTGAGGGTCAGTCTATTGGTTAGGTTCCATGTTTCAGCTGTACAGGTAACTATCTGAAGTATGCATTGGTTATATACTCTTCTTTTTAGAACTAATAGAATTTTTTAATTCTTGAAGGTTGAGCTTGCACTGTCAAAGGTTTGCCATCCTAAAGTGATTCTTTCCCTGATTCCTTCTTTTTTTGGCGGGGGGGGGATGTTCATGGAGACTGTTGTTCTCGGTAGATGCAGTGGTCTACATTTTCCAGCTTTGCTTTTTTCGATTTTGAACGTTAGGTGTTTATTTCCAACGTGTTTGTTGCATAAAGTGGAAAATTGATTAAACAGAAAAGAATTTGAATAACATTTCATATAATTTGTGGATTGATAAAAATCAGCACCAATAGAAACCTAACAACATATAGTTTATCGGGGCTGATCTCAAGTGTTTTCTGCTTCTCATACAAAACTTTCATGGTACTTTATGCAATTTCTTCTAGTGACCCTGAAGCAAGGGTGAATTGAATCGTCATTTTTTTTTCAGTGAAAATATCTTCACTAGTTATTAATAATTTTCTGAAACTATTTACCTTAATCTTAGTATTCGGTTTATTTGTTTTTTTATTGTTGTTTTTTTATCACAACTTAGCATAGGCAATCAGTTTACGGTTGTGAGTAAATGGCACAATTCGAGGAGAAAAAAATTGAAGCCCCCAGTGAGACTTGAACTCTCATCATTCTATACTAGACGGAAACCATGTTAAATACTGCTATACCACCGAGCAACGGAGATCTGACCTTTCAAACTACATAGTGATTTAGAATACTTCATCTAATAAAGAATGATAAGATAATTACTTTACTGCTTCTGATACTCCCAGTTCAGACACCCAAACAAACATGGCGCGGATTCATCGGGGTAAAGGCTAGTTTCGAAAAGGTAAATAGTCGTCAAAAATTAGTAATAATGATTTACAATACTTCATCTAATAAAAAATAAATGATAAGAATGTTCATCTTCGTAAAGCCCGCCAGAAATTGAGCAATGGCCGAACGACTTACAATAAACCGATGCCCGCCTCCAGTAAGTTTTCAATGGGCGCAAATGACTTGTGCACAATTGGACTAACTAAGAAAATTGGAGTTCGGTGCTTCAAAAAGATGAAGGGTTTTTTTTTGTAGACTGGCTGAGCGCCAGGAATGATAATGATATATAATAATCTTCCTAAAACTTATATCAGTACTACATGTTTATCCATTTAAATAAAAGTTCTACTGCCTTCTCTTTTCCAATCCGTCTACATCGTCAATAACTGCAGTCCAAGTCTAAAGCTGGAGACGACTTTGAGTTTCCATCGATGCATGAACAAGAACAACAAGAATAAGATCAAGAGCGAACCTCACCTAATTTAGGGGAGTAGACATGTCACCGTCTGTCTATCCCATCAGGTTGAACAAAGCCGAAATATAGAATCAACATTTATTTAATGTGATTTGAAATCACGACTCAGTGATCGGTTGGCGGCTCTTTTATTGAATCAAACTGTCGAGGTTTACATAACTATAAAAATTCATGAGTAAAAATCCTTTTTATTTTCTCTATATACAATACAACATACTAACATTTTTAGTCGAGTCAGAATAGAAGTAGAAGTTGAATATGACCCAACAGCAATCAGGCTTGTTTGAAAGTTACAATATTACGGGGTTTGTGAGTGTTGACGAATAGAAATATGACAGAAAAGTTGTATATGTATGTACGAGAGAAAGAAAAAATGGTATGTAACAATTGATGAACCAAAATTTTACAACCACCGGTCTAGTCAGGTGTTTGTCTTCATGTCCCTTCAAAACTACTCTTTACGATCAGCCATGAACAATGCAAGGCCACTGAAAGTATTTGATAGCAGGACATTAGCAACAGATTTTTTAAATTTTGCAGGTTACATGGTAGAGGTTCTAAAGAGCGAACTTGCAGGTCAGATGCATCCCATAAGTGTTCAATGGAACTGTTATCCGGGGAGTTCAGTGTCAAGAGCAACACAGTGAAATCTTTTTCGTGTTGCTAAAACCGTTTCACTCATGAAGTGTGTCTAGGTACATTGCACAGTTTTAAGATACCAGTGTGATCGTGGAAGACAGTTGCCAGGAAGTGGTGTACCTGATCTTCAATGATACTGAGAAAAAAATGTACCTTTCATATGCATTATAAGACCCAGTCATTTTTCCTAGAAGAACGTTGCCCAATCCATCAGACTGCGTCCAACTGTTCGATGTTTTCCCTCATTGTATTCTGGTGCCTTCGGTCTCTCAGGATATCGACGCAGTTGTATCCTGCCGTCCATCTAATTCAAGGGAAAACGTGAGACTCATAGAACAAGGTGGCCTTCTTCCGTTGATTAAGGTTTATCTCGGTGCTCATGTGCCTATTGAAGACGCTTTCACCCCCGGAGATTGGTAAGAATGAGCACCCTGAAAGTCTTGCGGCAATGTAGCACTATACACAACTAAGATCAATGTACTTGGTTTTTTAACGCATTTCTTCCTTCGACTAAATAAAAACTATCTGCAATTTGTGCCACGGTTGCCTCGTTGTTAATGTGTACTTGGAAGGAAAGCTTCCGTTCACTTCTCGCAATGATAAGTTCAGCCCACCCGGTGCATCGTCATTGGTTGTTGAACTTCCCTCCTCAGCGACCGCCACTAGAAACTCAACATAACAGAGAGTGAGCACTCAACCATCCGTGTCGTTCTGGAAATACTCAGACATAGGTTTTTGGTCGTATCAACGTGTCCTTTCTTGAAATCAGTGTATTACATGCTGCTAAAACATCTTACTCTTCAATAGCCGTGTATTTCATTAATTAAAAAAGGATTTAGTCTGACAACCGGATAATGAGCCTAGGTAGTGACACTGAATTTACGACCATTACATAATAAATTGTTTTTGAAAAAATTGAAAATAATTATGATTCTATAATGAACATGATGTAATTTTGAATCGAGCTGTATATGTGTGTGTGCGAGTGCACACGTGTGTTTAATGAGAGGGGGATGTATATATACTGGCTAATTTGAGAAAGAGAAAGAGTAGGGGGTGTATGTACGTGTGTTCGGAAATATATATATATATATATATATATATATATATATATGTGTGTGTGTGTGTCCGTGTGTGTCAGTGTGCATGTGTGTGTGCATGTGTGTGTGTGTTAGGATGAGAGAGTGGAGAATGGTGTATATACGAATGTGTGTGTGAGAGAGAGAGAGAGAAAGAAAGAAAGGTGTGTATGTGTGTGTCTGTATGTGCGAGTGAAAGATAGAAACCAGAAGAGGTATACATACGTATGAATTTCTACTTAGTGTATGTTTTATGATTATACCAAGTTTCCAACAAGATACGTTATCATTGAATATGGTCCTTTTTAGTACAAATACAAATTCAAAGAAGTATGTCTGACATGCATGTATACATCTGAATACATAAGTACATAACTCTCAATTAGAAAACGTATTTCTATATGCAAGTGTATTTGCATGCATGAGTGTGTGTGAATGTTTGGATGGGTAATTTCCAAAAAGTTGCTTTACCATTCGCCAATCGAGTGGTTCTCCTTATATATATATTTAGTGATTTTTGTCCAAGATTTTTGGAATCCATTACTGGGAAAATCACAACGGAGCAAAGCACAACGATTATTGAATGAATTTTATTTGCAAAATCAGCACTCTATTATTCTGACAAAGCAAGTACATATGCGTTATTTCTATGTCATTTACGTGACTTCGTTTCTCATGGACGGTTTTCTAAAAGATTTCCATTTTCCATAATGAATCATCTAATAACATAACTGAAAATAAACAAACAAATTGTTCGATCTTTGAGTGATAAACATCTTATTGTCCACTCTGTGTATACATATTCACCGCCCTCTATCATGTCCTATTATTTCAGAGCTTTCAGAAATATTCACAGAGCTTAGCTCAGTCTGGCACAAGGCAAGAAGTGTAGGTCACAGGGAGAGACAAACTCATTGCAATCAACAACCGTGGCCACTAAAGATGGTGGAGGGTTCTATCTTCTATCCTTTATAAGAGTGTTTTGTTTTGTTTTTTTGCTTATTTGAGTTTTCCAGTTCTCCTGGTCATACCGTTTTATCTACAGACTATTTACTCACGCTCCTAAAAGGGCGAAATGTGATACAAGGTCGAGTTTAACATGCGATAGTGGGGCACCCATAAAAAATAGCTCCAGCCACTGCAACCGAAGTCGCAAAGGCATCATGACGAGCTGTCCTTCTTAGTGCCATGGGATAGTGCCGCCCTGAGGCAAAGTGCTTCCCTGCAGCTAGGCCGAGTAAAAGAGAGAGAGAACCCTAGGACAAATCCAAAGGTTCCCAAAGCGTTTACGAATGCGCAATCTCTGTGCCCCTGCATTGGCTAATGCATTTGGTCTGATGCTCAGGCCGCCACATAGTCTACCGTCCATTTGGCTGGTAAGTGTCACTTCCAGTTCCTTGAACAAAGCTGTGGAACAGATTCTACTCTTTGATCGAAGCCAAAAGGCCAGAAAAATGTGGGGTCTTTATTCACTCTCCCACCAGAGCAAAATGCGAAATAAGGTCAAGGGTTTACATGGGAAAAAAGCCCGCTATCAAAAATAGCTCCAGCCGATGCGACTTTGGTTGCAGAAGCAACCATGGTTGCTCAAGCAACGACGGACATGAAAAGGTCAGGACGAACCCAGCCTATCCCCTTAAGTATAATGGGACAGTGCTGTCCCGGAATGACCTGGGCCAGGTAATAAAAAGGGAACCAAAGAACGAATCCAAAGGCTCCCAATGCACGTAGCAATGCACAGCCTCAGTATAACCTCATTGGTTGACGCATTGCGCCTGCGAACTCAGGCTTTGATGCTCACCACAACATAATCTCCGGCCCATATGGCTTGGGAGCGTAGGTACCGGTTCCTCGGTCTATGTCGTGGAGCAGATACTACACTTTATTCCTAACCGAAAAAGCCAGAAAAAAAGTTGACCTTTTGGTGACCTATTTTGGTGGTGATTTTGACAATGTCTTGATTCCCCATGATCTAGATACTTTTAGATGTTAGTTTTTTTCACTCTACTTCAGATTTTTCTAGTTGAAGTAGCAACAAGATTCTCCAGAATATAGATTTTTGTAATTTTAGTTTTGCTCTATGTCAGATGTTTTCCAGTGGAAAACTCCAGTGGAGTCTAATAAAAGAAATTCATTTTTATTGTATTTATTCTTCGAAGGACTTTTTACGACTTAGTATATTTGACGCAAGGTTTGTTCAATTATTGACTGTGATGGTGAGTCTTACAATTGTACACTAAATATGAGTCTGTTTGTCCGTTTATAATAACTCAAGGATGGCTACAGCTTTAGTCACCATTTTTTTCTTTGTGGTTACTAATAGGACCCTGGATTAAACCACTGACCAGGAACCCCGGTGGGAAATTCACCATTATCGAATCCATCAACCAGGCGGTAACAATCAACAAAGGTCTTCTTTCTCTTACAAATTAAAAAAATAGTCTGGTTAGTTATCCAATAAAAACCGTCACATGATCAATGTATTTCAGCCTCATGCTGGATGGGGGGATGATCAATGAAAAAAAAAGGCGTTATCAATGGATGTTGCATCTCACGTTTTTTGATGGAATTCAACAAACAAACCAAAAGAAAGGAGTTTTGGGGCGGAGACGGGGTGAATGTCTAAATGTTCAGCCCTCTAACCCTATTGGCGCAGCCTGTACGCGTAATACATTATATATCGAGACAGCCTACCAACCAGACTTACTCAAAAATCAAGAAACCAAAGTTGACAGTTTTTCTGACAGGTGTAATGACAGTTGAGGATTGCGGTTTCTAAAAATGACGAAACTTTTCGTTTCCAAGGAATAATTTAAATCTAGTTGATACCCGTAAAAAAAACACGGATGTACTTAAATTTATTCGTAGTTTTTTTTTAGTACTTTTTTTTATTAAATGATTGGTAGGAGACATTTCAATCAGCAAAATTGTTTCGAGGAAGTGTCCATTGTTATTGACAGAGAAGCAGAAAAATACATTCTTTGTTATAAGTAGATTTACTTCTATACTCCGTCTTAAGAATTCAAAATCGAAGATTTTCTGTTTGATTTTCTCTAGAATCTTACAAATGTGGAAAAGTCGAATGTTCCAAAAGCATAGTGGGAGATATTTTATAATCAAATAGTTACCTCTAAGTGAATAAACCAGTGTTACGGAGAGAGGAATAGAAAAAATCACACAGTTCATTATATAAGTAGATTATCCCTAACATGTATAAATTGCCATAGATTAACAAATAAAGTATTCCCTTATTATGTTGTACTTTTCTTTGCTTCCTTTTTTTGTGAGGGGGAGGGGTTCGCTTGAAGGATTCTTTGGTTTATGTTACTTCAAGCATCGTAAATAGAAGGTAATTTTTATCGTTGGCCTTGCAGATATAAAATATGGTAGTTAAACACAGCATAGAAAGATACTAAAAATATGTAAGAATACAAAGTATTACTCTAAAAATTAACGTGATAATGAAGTTAAAAACCATTAATTTGTTCTTCATCAGACATCCGGACAGTCGAAAGTTGCTAAATGCGCCTCAAAAGAGATTAAGACGACAAACATGTTAATGGCTTTTAACTTCATTATGGTATCAATATGATGTATAGCAATATTTTTCGGAGCCTTTGTATGACTTTTTGGAACCTTTGTATCTAGTGTACAAAGACCATAATTCACATCTGTGAGTCCAAGGATTATTGTAACACCCCAATTTACCACGCTTAAAATAACATTAACCGATTTTTTAGAAACGTTTTAAACATTTGACTCTTCATATCATCTGCTGATTAACACCTTGTTTTGAGTCTTTATTATTTAATAGCCCTTCCCAGAGCTTCATGCTTTCGACACTTGATGTCGCTGCCGGATCCGTTCCATGCTGAGCTTCTTGGATAAAGGCTTCAATATCCGGCTCTTAATGGACATTTTATTTTGAGAGTGAAACAAAATATAGAAGAAAAAGAAAAAAGAAAAAGAAAAAGAAAACGAAGAAGAAGAAGAAGAAGAAGAAGAAGAAGAAGAAGAAGAAGAAGAAGAAGAAGAAGATACGTGCAGACATATATAAATTCATATTTATATATAAAGAGTTACTAATTCAATATTGAAAGGTATACAAAAACGCTGGTAATTATATACTGTGAGAATTTACATATAAGCGATTTGAAAAATCTATTCATCTCATATTTTCTATAAAATCGAGAAACGCTTTTTCTAACTTTGAAAATGAACATAAGATTTTCAATACTGACTTCATGTATCACGCGTATAGGCCGCACCAGCGGAGCTAAAAGGCTGAATTTTTAAACATTTAATCCTCATATCAATAAAAAAGATGTTTCATTTTCTTAATCCTCCCTGAATAGGTGTCCGATGGGGTATTCGGATTGCAATGTAAGTTTATGCTGAATTGGTCTCTTATTTGTGCCTGCTTGTTTCTTGAAAATTCAGAATTTTTAGTGTTTACTGTTCAAACTAAAGTGAGGGAAGTAACTTTTTCATTTATTTTCCCATCTTCCAATGTTTCAATTGATCACCCCCAACACAACATGCTGATCGAAGGCGTTGGTTACGCGACGGTTTCCACTGAGTGACTAACCAGACCTGTTGTCAATAAAAAGTGTGATTTCGATTTTCGTAATTGTATATGTCAACGCTATTGCCGTAACATTCCTTAATATACTGGAATTGCAATTTACGTGTAAAATACTAATGGTGCACGTAAATTGCACTTCCTGAGAAGGAATCTTACTAGGGATTTTGTACGGTCTGACAAGAGTGAAGGTATGTTGGGAATGATGTCATGAGTTTCCGCACCGAGTGACACAAATGGTTTAGAGTGCAAAACACTAATAACGAATTAGAAAATCTGTCGTCTGATGAGACACGGCAAAGAGGCTGAAGATCTCATTTTTTATTCATTCATTTCTTGTCGCTCGTGGTTCAAGAAGCTAAAGCGTTCTGAGGGGTCTTTGGCTTGCATTATCGAGAGTAGAGTAGAGATCGGAGGATTAATGGGATTAAGGTGAACACTCAGCATGATCCACAGCTCATGGCATCTGTTATATCCAGACGGTCACCCATCTAGGTACTGATTTGGCTCAACGTTGCTGCAGTGTTTCCAGAACGATTAGGCCTTAACGGTTGAACAATACAGTCCCTATCCCCGTTATAATACGATTAATTTTTTAACGTGGTCCATGGTTAATGGTCCCCAAATATAATTCCAGTTTGGAAATAGCTGTATTCGGCTCCAAAATTGCTAGATTGATCGCGGATCGGTTACAATGTAGTGTTCACTTTCTCAGACCACAACTGCCGTGTTATAACGAGGGAAGCCTGTAGTGAACTATAAATAAAAAGAAGCGATTTTTTTTCGCCATAAATTGGCAAATAAGATCGTCGTGAACAATTTTCCGAGCAGAAAGCAAAGAAGACTGGAATAGGCAAACATCGCACGAGCTGTTAACAACGAAGAACAGAAACAAAACAAGACCAAGAAGAAAATAGCGAATGAAAATGAAAAAACAGAAAAAAAACTAACAATAGGGAAAATGGCGATCATCGAATGTCTGAATCCAAAATGGCGACGGTAATGTGTATTCAAGGGTCATAAATCATGGACACTGACGAAGTACGCGAAGCAGACCAGTGGTTGAGACCGGCCATTTTCTGACAGCTTTTATTATCGAGGCATGTTCAGACAGGTTTGCTCCCCGCACACGAATGAGAGCTCAAGGAATATTCTAGGGCAGTCGTGTTGGTTCTGGGAATAGTTTAAACACTTGGAAGAAGTGTTGAAGTTTTTTGAAAAAGAGGAGGAAAAGTATACAAAAACCTTGCTAAAACAAAGACTCCTGTTCAGACAGTTCGAAGCAGACAGTTGTATTAGTAGGGGAGGGAGGGAATCAGAGAAAAAATCGATCAAAATGGTGGGAATAGTAGAATGAAAAGAGCCGAGTGGCAAGCAAATGAGAATCACGACATGTAAGATTAGATCTGGGGTAGGCAACCTACGGCCTGCGGGCTGGATCCGACCTGTGAACATATTTTGACTGTGTGCAAATATTGGGATACTGTACTTTCTTTTTATGTTTTAGATATTTTTGAAGTCTTTTTAATTGATTTAAAAGATGTTATGATTGAGATGAATGAAACTAAACTATTTATTGGCATCCTTGATTAGGCACGGATGATGATTCTTTAGCATTTGCTGATCAGATTTAAAGTTAAGCAATAAATAGATGCAATGGATAATTCTGATATTTCAAGTTTTTTCTGGCATTTATCCGGCTCAGCGTCCACTCACTGATACGCAGTCTGGACCGTAGTGATAGACCAATTTTTTTAACCCTGGAGTAGATGGTAGTGAGGGAATAGGAAAAATACGAGAGGAATAAAACGATAAGAATGATACTAAATAAAGAGGACTCTGAGATCGCATACCCAGCTAAGGTCGTGCACTAAATAAAAACTGGATGAGAACGAAATATTCAAAAAAACAGCAAGAAAACTGTGAATATACAAAAATGAAATACTTCCTTTGGGATTTTGATTTAACGGTTTTTATGAACTTTTCGTTTCAACCTCTTTCCTGCAAAAGCTGTTTTCACAACTGAAAACAAATATCTGGATCTGCCCTGCGATTTAATCGCTTCCTACATAACCCGTGGTCCACTCTCGTACAAATTTTACTGAAATTCAATGAGAACTTTCAGAGATAGAGTGAGTTTCGGCAAACAAGTAGACACAAGTAAATACATATGCTTTCTGTCAACTTTGATGGCAGAAATGAAAAAAAACGTCGGACAGAAATCGACAAGAAAGCAATAAATAAATCAAAGTCAGATGCTGGGAGCCTAAACATTTTTCCTTGAAGTTGGGTACCACGACTTCCTCAAATACTTCTTTTTCTCGGCAAACTTTCTTCCTCGGTATGTCAAAACAGCAATTTCCCGGCTAGATTTTGCTGATCTTCTTCCGATTTAGCCGATAAAAATCTACGATAGTCGATAAAAAACCCGGCAAGCTTTATAGAAGTATGCTTGATAAATGGTCTTTAAATGAATGTATATATTCACTGAGACAATATATATATATATACATATATATATATATATATATATATATATATATATATATATGCGTGTGTGTGTGTGTGTGTGTGCATGTGTGTGTCTGTGTGTCTGTGTGTGTGTGCATGTGTGTTGTACATTTCTAAAATAGAATTCAACCAATATTGGCCTTCGAAGACGTTTTGGCTATGATTAACAGACCATATAGGAAAACACTGATTTTTTCAATTATTCAGCCTGCACACCCGCATAATCTATGAAATTAGGGACTTTTCCCTCCTCCTCTCTTCTTAAAGCCACTGCAGAACCAATTCAGAACCAATCAGAGGGCAATAAAAGAATTATGTTTGGAATAAGTCTTAGTCATCGAAAGAAATCAATGTGGATCAAAAAAAAGATTATGTTGAATGACATTGTATAAGTAACTGAGAAATAAAAATGGAAATCGGCAGGGCACAAGAAGGAGCAAAAAGCTGACCAATTGGTTCCTGAATAACAGTAAACACGGTACAAAATGACTCGAAACAAGATAAAGACATAATAGAAAGATTATGAGATATGTCAGAGAGCTTTTGTCCTGTAGCGGACTTATGAAGGCTGATTATATATATATATATATATATATATATATATATATATATATACGAGAGAGGGAAAA
>CAUOPZ010000405.1:2500-10000 GCA_963457665.1 Thysanoteuthis rhombus
TAAATACATATATATATACATACACATATAAATACATATATATATACATACACATATAAATACATATATATATATACACATATAAATACATATATATACATACACATATAAATACATATATATACATACACATATAAATACATATATATATACATACACATATAAATACATATATATATACATACACATATAAATACATATATATATACATACACATATAAATACATATATATATACATACACATATAAATACATATATATATACATACACATATAAATACATATATATATACATACACATATAAATACATATATACATATACATACACATAAATACATATATACATATACATACACATATAAATACATATATATATATATACATACACATATAAATACATATATATATACATACACATATAAATACATATATATATATACATACACATATAAATACATATATATATATATATACATACACATATAAATACATATATATATATATATACATACACATATAAATACATATATATACATATTTATATAAATACATATATATATATATACATACACATATAAATACATATATATATATATACATACACATATAAATACATATATATACATATTTATATAAATACATATATATATATATACATACACATATAAATACATATATATATATACATACACATATAAATACATATATATATATATACATACACATATAAATACATATATATATATATACATACACATATAAATACATATATATATATATACATACACATATAAATACATATATATATATATACATACACATATAAATACATATATATATATACATACACATATAAATACATATATATATATACATACACATATAAATACATATATATATATATACATACACATATAAATACATATATATATATATACATACACATATAAATACATATATATATATATACATACACATATAAATACATATATATATATATACATACACATATAAATACATATATATATATATACATACACATATAAATACATATATATATATATACATACACATATAAATACATATATATATATATACATACACATATAAATACATATATATATATATACATACACATATAAATACATATATATATATATACATACACATATAAATACATATATATATATATACATACACATATAAATACATATATATATATATACATACACATATAAATACATATATATATATATACATACACATATAAATACATATATATATATATACATACACATATAAATACATATATATATATATACATACACATATAAATACATATATATATATACATATAAATACATATATATATATACATACACATATAAATACATATATATATATATACATACACATATAAATACATATATATTTACATACACATATAAATACATATATACATATATACATACACAGATAAATACATACAATATACATACATACACATATAAATTCATATATATATATACATACACATATAAATACATATATATATACATACATACATAAATACATATATATATACATACATACATACATACATACACATATAAATACATATATATATATACAAACATACATACATATATATTATATTCTAAATTTGTTTTCTAAGATATATTCCCAACCACTGAAATGCACACACATGCTATTGAAGATGTTAACCCCTCCTGAAACTTGTACAACCTATTAAATAATCAATTCATGAATTCATTAGTACAGTCACCATAGATTTTTACTTCTGAGTCTGTCTCATATACTTTTGTTCACACACACACACACACACACACACACCCACAAATAATATTCTAAGCTTCAACTTGATTTATCGAGCACTTCATGAAATAAATTCATTACACATTGAATATTGTATTACCGATCTATACTTCAATATACATATCCAAGTATTTTGGAAGGAGAAGTTCATCCGCATTTGCTTGAATAACTATCCACAATTTTTTATTGGTAACTTCTCTCGCACGACCGATGCTAACTGACAGGATACACCAGTACAAAGTTGGCCAAATAGCATGTTATCTGTACCTAAAAACATCTTCAGCATATTAAATTGTTGTCATTTTCGAAAATTATTCATAAAAAGTGAAACAATGAAATTCTGAAAAAGTACACTGTGAGCTTACAATGATACCGAATCTAACCAGTCAACATTTATTCCTGATTCCACCACTAATTTGTCGAGACTATGTATCATATCTTAGAATTTCTATCATAAATTGTCACCGAGTTTATATGCTTGTGGTATTATCAACAGTATTATCATCAGGCAAAATGACTTCATCACTAAACCTATTCTTTATTAGTAGAATGAGAAAAGTGTCAAAAATTTCAATGTACATCTTGGCATTGAAAGTCAAGGTAGTGATTGCGATCACCCTGCTCCTTTACCTGATATGCAACACCATATCATGAATAAGAAGTGAAATTTGTTTATTTTTTCCAAGCACTCATGTTTTTCCTTAGAACAGTAACAGAATAAAGTTCTAGCCTTGACCAATGCAGATTCATGATTTATCACTTTCATCAATTCATCCACAATACATGATTGCTGTGACCATATCAATCACCACTACACCCTGTATTGATCAAGATACTTTTGGGTTTAGGTTATTCATGTGTTCTGACATTTATATACATCCAGACTGCCCTGTTAATAGTTGAAATTATAAATTTTGAGCACACACTCCTCTCAATGAGTAGGGAAATACCTTTTTTGTCTTTTTTGGAAATACCCCGCCAATATGAAGTTTTAGCACAGAGTCCAATTTTCAATATAAGTTTATGCTAAATTGTTCCCTTAGTTTGGCCCACACTTGTTTTGAAAATTTGGACATTTTACTGCTCAACAATTTCTTGTTTGTTAACAACTAAGATGATCTATTATCTCATGTCTATTTCTTCTCATTCTTTTCCTTATTCCTTCCAATTTTTGTTGGTGGTCCATAATTTCATCTAAATGTTATGCTAACATGGATTATGTATAAGACCTATTCATTTCAGTCCAATGTTATTATTTCATTTAAAATATTATCTATCATATTTAAGATATTTCTAATTTAAAAAGAAACAGTAGAAAAGGAATGTAGGTAGTTTACTGAAAGGAGAGAAAGAGAGAAGGAGGATGGAACTTCAGTTTTCCAATTAGTGGGTAAGAAGGAAGCAAATAGAAAAGGAAGTTAGCAAGTTTACTGATGGTGTAAGAACATTTTCATATATGAAACTATGTTTGTACAACATCTAGATAAAAGCATGGACCAGCAATAAAGATTGGAAGTGATAACAGAATGAGATGATGGGTTAACAAAGGGCAGAGACACACAAGATAAATGGATTATCTTAGTTGAGAACAGCCATGAAGTTTCATGGGTCCAGCTAGTTCTTCATAATTTCTGTATTTCTGATGTTGCTTTGGCTAACAATTGCAATACCCATTGAAAATCATGGGTCAGTTCAAAGAGTATTAAATCAATACAAAAAATTTTTTTTTTAAATGGAAGAATATTGAATTATTTTTTTTCATTTTTCCATCCACCTATTTTAAGATAAAGTGTTACCCATATAAAGATTTAGAAAATTGTCAAATGCAGAATATCATGCCTGGTTTTAGATTTGAGTGCAAGTTTTAGATAGTTGAGTTTTTGAAACACTGTTAGAAATTCATACTTTATCAGTCTTTTAGTTTTCAAAATAAGCAAAGCAGAATAGGGAATCGAAAGAAAAATAACTGCAATTATAACATTGTTTCCCTTCTCCTTCTAACAAAGAAAAAAAATGGAAATAAAAGCTCCCCTTTGATTTTGACTACTAAAAGGCCAAGAATAAGATTCCCATTTAATTTTGATCTCAAGCATAACACTTTAAAAAAAATAAATAAATAATCCCCTTGATTTCAACCCCTTCAAGAGAAAAAAGTTCTTTTTTGATTTTTGCCCCAAAGAGAAAAATTCCCGAATGAAATGGTTTGTGTCCCGCGAGTCGAAGAAAAAAAAAATGTGAGTAGTTCAGCATTAGACATGTAGTAAATAGACTGCACCCATAAAGCCCTTAGGTGGGAGAAGTGACTTATTCATTGATCACCCCCAAAACTGCACACTACCTTCAGACATTGCTCCTGTTTGGTTCCAACTGAGTGACACAACAGACATAGGATTTTTAAAATCATGAATTGATGATTCAAACAATACTGCTAATATCTTTATCCAGGTAATTTCATTTTATCACCATGACAGCTGATAAAAAGAAGTACGCGGGCTGATGTGATTCATAATTTCCCTTAGAATGTTAGTTTTCTTATATCAATGTGTTAAAGAAAAGTAAAACAAAAACAAAAACCAGCACCATGTAAATCCCTTTTCATTCAGCCTATATCTTACAGTTCTAAACCAAACATTAACTCCTTGTTTTGAGTTTTCTATCCTGTCACTGTGATGTCATTCAGTCAACCTGTACTTTTTGTAACCTTCCCTGTTTCGTTTACACAAAGCTTATAGGTAATAACCAACATCTTTTGCCCCACTCCATGTTGGATTTCCTCCTCAAAAGCATTTTATAAACTTTTCCCTTGTTTCAATTGAGTGTCTTCAGTTGAAGCTATGTTTCCTTTCAATTACTCCAGTACAACAACTCAATAAGGTCTGCAAACATCATTTTACCTGCAGACTAATTTGCATACTTGGATTTAAGTGGGTAGCTGTTGTAGAAATGCAGTCAAAGTGATTTGATATTTTCCCTACAACTTGATCTGGAAAAAAATTAGTCAATGATTGATTAAATCAATTAATTTGTTGGAGGTATATTACAGAACTAGAATGTTAAGCTATTGTAGTGCCCACTTTTTCCAGCTAAAGAAAATCATACATATACGGAGTTATCTGCCCCTTGGCTTGGATCTACGTCGAACCCTTACATCTCTGTAGAAACGGTAAATTCCTTGTCGCTTCCTCTTTGACGTCACACAGAGCCACCCAATCAGATAACTGATTGTTATCTTTACGATATTTAAACTGTAGTGGTAAATCTCTCTCCCTCTCTGTGTTCCGACGGACTCAAGGTAAGCTCGTCTCTTCTCTCTTTAGTTACGATAGTTAGTATAGTTTTTATACACACTTTCTTTCTATATACACATTACACATTCATGTCAATAACACATCCTTAGTTACACACTGTCATCTTAAAAAGTCCAACCTAACTACAATAACTTCATAGTGGCTACAACTAGGATGACCATACCGACAGACATTCTATAGACTAACTCACATTTACTCAGTGACATTCCTTTCCCTTCATCCCTCCTATCTCTACATCTTTATCCTGGTACATCCCTCCACTTATTCGTGTCGGCAGAAACTCTGGTCCTCATTTACTTTGATTCACTCACGAATTAAACCTGGCACTATTGTTTACTTCTTTGTTTGTTCTTATTTCCGTATTTCTTTAACAATCCAACTAACTGTACTAACCTTGTTTTTGTGCTTAAGCAGTGAACACGCTACTTACCAGGATTTATTTCCTTAGATCAATTCTGGTAATTTATATTTTAGGGGGCTAATATATCTAGCAGCCCAAAATCTGGCACCCCCGGTGCTAAACTATAAAGGAAAAATTGTTTTGTATCCTATCTGTGATTAGTTCATTTGCCACAAAATTGTAACCCATAAAATTGGAGGGCTAATTGTAAAATAAGATATCAGATAACTAACAAATGGTTACATCCTTTTAATCTACAACAGTCCGAAAAGGTTATTTTGAGAAATCTTGAACATGTAGGTTTTCAGTCAAGAGCAATCATTACATTCCCATTTTAGTGGGGGGGGGGGGCTAAATTTTATGAATTTCATTTCTGACAAATTCCAAAAGGCTATATATCGTCATACATAGTTAGGCAAAATAAAAATTACCAGACTGTTCCAGCACGCAGAGAATTGGACAGATAGAGAGCTTTATCTAGGTCTTTCGTGAGAACTGCAGCAGCCAAGCCATACATGGTGTTGTCAGCCCTTTGAATTAGTTCATCTATATCTTGAAATTTCATAATCTGCATTACAGGCCCAAAAATCTGGAGGAGAAAAGATAAATTAAATGAAAAATTTGAATTTCACTGATTAACTATTTATCATGTCTTGAAAGCAGTAATATCAATGAGGACATGATTCAATTCAATCAAACACCTAAAACCAAATATATGGTCTGCTCTCTATATATAAAATAAAAAGTAGTGAGGAAAAATACAAAAAACAGGAAAGATAGATAACAACCCAAAAATGTGCACCCACCCGCAAAAAAAAACAAAAAAAAAACAAAAAAAACAACAGGTTAGATATGTCTACAAGCACCTCGAGCAGGTCTCTGCAGCTTTCGCTTATCAGTAAAGTGAAACACTGATCAGGCAGTAGTTGACTGGTCGCTGTATCTCTGTATCAAGTCGCCACTACCTTGCCCATATTGTGTCCAGGTCCAAGGGGGTGCAGCTGTCGATTAAAATTCTGTGGCGCTGGAACAAAGACCCTCAGAGGTGTCACAAGTTGAAAAGGAACAATCGACACTGGGTGTTGATATGCAACAAGATATATGTCAATATCATTACAGATTGAATGGTTAAAATATCTGCTAATGCAGATGAGGACACTATGGAATAACTATTAGTCGATCATTTGGGTTATCTACTTGATATCTTTTGGTATGTCTGTTGCTATAGCTTCTACAAAGTTCCCAAGTCGGAATTACAAGTTGTTCTGGGAATCCACTAGATGTCTATTGGTATAGCTTCAGAGATATAATCTTCTTGGGTCAGGATATTGTGATAAGTAACGTGGAATTCTATGCATTGTGCCAGCAGCTTCTCTGCACCCGCTCTGTCAGCTCAAAAATAGGTGGCTATTGCCGGCTTCCCTCATGGTTGTGGCTGATGACTGAACAGTTTATGATAGATTTCTTCCCTTCTAAGCTGGCCAATAGTGAAATCATGCTACCTTAAGTAATCTTCATTTTGATCTCTCCAAATTTGGGAATCTATAATCTTCCCTTTGGGATTATACATAGGCGATTGGCAGGGCTGGATCCCCTGGCAATCAATTTACCTGCCCAGAAACGAGACATATTTTCTAAACAAAGACAATTAAGAATCAAACATCTGTAATCTGTCTATGCTTGCTTGCCCAACACTTATGCGCAAAAATATTTTCACAACCCAGGAATTATTAAACCTTTCAGACAAATGTGATTAAATATACATCTGTGTTCCATTGAGACCCCCTATAGACAAGCATTCTGATTTCATAAGTACATTCAAATTTGCAAGCTTATCTTATTTCTACTTTCAGATTTTTAAAATCAACCCTTCAATTCCACAGAGTCACAGGAATAGACATATAGTACACTATTCCAGGTCAGCGCTAGTGAAATATCGTATTCCCAAAACGTGA
>CAUOPZ010000405.1:22500-25000 GCA_963457665.1 Thysanoteuthis rhombus
AATATACATATATATATATATAAACAAATATACATATATATATATATAAACAAATAAACATATATATATATATAAATATACATATATATATATATAACAAATAAACATATATATATTATATAAATATACATATATATATATATAAATATACATATATAAATATATAATATACATATATATATATAATATACATATATATATATAAATATACATATATATATATATAAATATACATATATATATATAAATATACATATATATATATAAATATACATATATATATATATAAATATACATATATATATATAAATATACATATATATATATATAAATATACATATATATATATATAAATATACATATATATATATATAAATATACATATATATATATATATATATATATACAAATATACATATGTATATATACAAATATACATATATATATACAAATATACATATATATATATAAATATATACAAATATACATATATATATATACAAATATACATATATATATAATATATACAAATATACATATATATATACACAAATATACATATATATATACACAAATATACATATATATATACACAAATATACATATATATATACACAAATATACATATATATATACACAAATATACATATATATATACACAAATATACACATATATATATACAAAAATATACATATATATAAATATATACACAAATATACATATACACAAATATACATATGCACAAATATACATATATATATACACAAATATACACATATATATATACAAAAATATATTTATATATAAATATATACACAAATACACATATATATATATATATACACAAATATGCATATATATATATACACAAATATACACATATACATATACATAAATATACACAAATATATATACACAAATATACATATATATATACACAAATATACATATATATATACACAAATATACATATATATATATATATATATACACAAATACAAATATATAAATATATACACGAATATACATATATATATACAAATATACATATATATATATAAACAAATATACGTATATATATGTATACACAAATATATATATATATACACACAAATATACATATATATATATACACACAAATATACATATATATATCTACACACAAATATACATATATATATATACACACAAATATACATATATATATATACACACAAATATACATATATATATATATACACAAATATACATATATATATATACACACGAATATACATATATATATATACACACGAATATACATATATATATATACACACGAATATACATATATATATATACACACGAATATACATATATATATATACACACGAATATACATACATATATATATACACGAATATACATACATATATATATATATACACAAATATACATACATATATATATATACACAAATATACATACATATATATATATATACACAAATATACATACATATATATATATACACAAATATACATACATATATATATATATACACAAATATACATACATATATATATATATACACAAATATACATACATATATATATATATACACAAATATACATATATATATATATATATATACACAAATATACATATATATATACACAAATATACATATATATATATACACACATATACATGTATATATATATATACACACATATACATGTATATATATATAATATATATACACGAATTATACATATATATATATATATATACATATATATATACACAAATATACATATATATATATACACAAATATACATATATATATATAGATATACACAAATATACATATATATATATATACACAAATATACATATATATATAGATATACACAAATATACATATATATATAGATATACACAAATATACATATATATATAGATATACACAAATATACATATATATATATATATACACAAATATACATATATATATATATATATACACAAATATACATATATATATATACACAAATATATATATATATATATACACAAATATACATATATATATATACACAAATATACATATATATATATACACAAATATACATATATATATATACACAAATATACATATATATATATATATATACACAAATATACATATATATATATACACACAAATATACATATATATATACACACAAATATACAAATATATATATATACATATATATACACAAATATACGTATATATATATACACAAATATACATATATATATACACAAATATACATATATATATATACACATATATATATATACACAAATATACATATATATATATACACAAATATACATATATATATATACACAAATATACATATACACATCGGTACATATATATATATACACAAATATACATACATACACGAATATACATACATATATATACACAAATATACATACATACACGAGTATACATACATATATAT
>CAUOPZ010000405.1:27500-29378 GCA_963457665.1 Thysanoteuthis rhombus
TATACAGAAATATACATATATATATATACAGAAATATACATATATATATACAGAAATATACATATATATAAACACAAATATACATATATATAAACACAAATATACATATATATAAACACAAATATACATATATATAAACACAAATATACATATATATATACACAAATATACATATATATATACACAAATATACATATATATATACACAAATATACATATATATATACACAAATATACATATATATATACACAAATATACATATATATATACACAAATATACATATATATATATATATACACACAAATACACACACATATATATATATACACACAAATACACACATATATATATAAACAAATATACATATATATATATAAACAAATTTACATATATATATGTATAAACAAATATACATATATATATATATAAACAAATATACATATATATATATATAAACAAATATACATATATATATATATAAACAAATATACATATATATATATAAACAAATATACATATATATATATATAAACAAATATACGTATATATATATATAAACAAATATACATATATACATATATAAACAAATATACATATATACATATATAAACAAATATACATATATATATATATAAACAAATATACATATATATATAAATATAAACAAATATACATATATATATATAAACAAATATACATATATATATATATAAACAAATATACATATATATATATATATAAACAAATATACATATATATATATAAACAAATATACATATATATATATGAACAAATATACATATATATATATGAACAAATATACATATATATATATAAACAAATATACATATATATATATATATATATATATAAATATACATATATATATACATAAACAAATATACATATATATATATATATATATATATATATATATAAATATACATATATATATATATACACAAATACACACACAAATATACATATATATATACACAAATATACACATATATATATACACAAATATACATATATATAAATATATACACAAATATATACACCAATATATATATATATATATACACATATATACATATATATATATATGTACAAATATACACATATATATACACACAAATATACACATATATATACACACAAATAAACACATATGTATATATACACAAATATACACATATATATATACACAAATATACACATATATATATACACAAATATACACATATATATATACACAAATATACACATATATGTATACACACAAATATACACATATATATATACACAAATATACACATATATATATATACACAAATATACATATATATATATATACACAAATACACATATATAAATATATACACGAATATACATATATATATACAAATATACATATATATATATGTATATATACACAAATATACATATATATATATGTATACACAAATATACATACAACTATACACAAATATACATATATATATATATATAAACACACAAATATACATATATATATATATATACACAAATATACATATATATATATATATATATATATACATACACAAATATACATATATATATATATATATATATATACATACACAAATATACATATATATATATATATATATATATACATACACAAATATACATATATATATATATATATATATATACATACACAAATATAGATGAATATATATATATACACAAATATACATATATATATATACACAAATATACATATATATATATACACAAATATACATATATATACATATATATATATATATATATATATATATATATACACAAATATACATATATACACAAATATACATATATATACATA
>CAUOPZ010000406.1:7500-30000 GCA_963457665.1 Thysanoteuthis rhombus
TCATCTATTGCCAGCTTGAAGGGAAGAAATCAATCATAAACTGTTCAGTCATTGGCCCCAACTTCAAGGAGAGCCGGTTATTATAAAAGCCACCTATTCTTTAGTCGAGTTGAGTGCAGAGAAGCTGCTAGGATGAGAATTCCACGTTTCTTGTCACCACAAATATCTTGACTCCCAGATTGTTATATTTTTGGTGAAGCCATACCAATAGATATACCAAAAGACATCAAGTGGATTCCCCGACCGACTTATAATTTCAACTCCAGAACTTTGTTGGAGCTATATCCAACTGAAATGCTTAGAGATATCAAGTAAATAACCTGAAAGACAGATGTAGTCATTCCATAATGTCCTCACCCATATCAGCGTATATTTTGACCAGTTCACCTATAATGATCCTGACATAAATCTTGGTGCATATTTATGCTCAATGTCGATTGTTCCTTTTTAATTTGTGACACCTTTTTGGGGGTATTTGCTCCAGCATTGCAGAATCTTTTAGTCGACAGCTACACCTGCTTCGGGACGACTTGGGGCAGAGATACAGTGACCAGTCAACTACAGCCTGACCAGCGTCGCACTTTACTGACCACTGAAGGTGGTGGTGACCAGCCCAGGGGTGCTTGTCATATTATAACCTCCTACAGTTAATTGGTTAATGGATGTACCTGAGGTATTTTTGTTTTATCTTATATGCCAGTGATATGGTTGATGTTAGAAATATAAAAGCCTTTCCAATGATGAAGATGATATTTGCTTTCCTTTCTACTGATATACACAGATGTTGAAATAGAATACCATTTCTTCTATTCAGATGAAAATATAGTGACTATATAAGAAATACAGGCTAGGAAGAAGATGATGTTTTCCTATTCAATCATTTTAATCGCACTTGAGAAAAAAAAAGAATTTCCATTCTCAGTGGCCAGTGGTTCTCAAGCATTATGGTATAACAGCATCTTGAGAAATATGTTTGACTTTGGCGGCACATTAACTCTTTTCTCTTTTTAGATCTAGACATGGATCCCCAGAGATCACATTCGCAACTGAGGCCGGTAGAGTATTAGATGGAGAGATGAGCTAGACAAATTCAGAAAGTACTAGCTCCGCGATGCCCACAATAGAGAAGTGTAGTGGATCCTAGGGAAGGTCTACGTCCAATGACGGACGTTAAAAGACTAACAATGATGTACATGGGTACATATTAAGCTAATATATCTACTCATCTCCCCTTTTTCCCTTTATCTATCGCTGAAAAGTCTGGGATCACAGACCTACCCATATGGGACATATTTAAGTCGGAAGACATGTTTGTGTATTTTCAAAAAAAACTATACAGTATGCTTGGCACATAATTGCGGCACACCATTGTGCTGTGACTCAGTTTGAGAACCACCATACTAGGTACATCAAAAAATAGTAGCATCCTAAAATGTGGTCACACTTATTTATTTATATATATATGTATGTTTAGAGCAGGGCTCCTGGTTTTTTCTGCCGCTCTCCCGAAATTATCTCAAAAAACAATTTTAATTGTTCTGAAGGAAATGTAAACCCCAAATTAAAATATTGTTTCTTTACTTTGTTATTGTCATCTATAGTTGTTAGTAGCATGATAAAAATACCATTTAAATGTTGAGGAAATAAATAATTATCCTCATTTTGCTCCATTGAAATACTTTGGTTTTAAACAGAACTGAAAAGTTATCTACAAACTGTAGAGTTGCAACAATAAATTGATTAGTTGACTATTGAATTAATCAGCCATATACTCCTCCCTGATAGTAATCTGAATATTCTTGGGCTGTGGACAAAACTTGACATTTGACACTGAAAAAGAGGACTAACCCTCTCAAACTTGTTGACTTTTTACACACGTATTTTAGAATGAACGTATTCATGACAAACAAAATTTATATTGTATTTTCTTTCATTTAAAAAAAAACTTCAATAACAGGTCTGATTAGTCATTCAATAGAAACTAAATGTGTTCAATGTCTTTTAGCAGCATGCCGTGTTTTGGTGATCAATCAAAAATTCAAAAAGAGGGTGATCGATGAATAAGTTACTACTCATGCTCTAAGTAAGTTTTTCTCTTAGTGATTCCAAAAAACTAGTCTGAATTCTGTTAGAATCAAACTAAGGGTAATTTAGCATGAAATTATATTGAAAGAGTGAATGTTAAAATTTTCTGCCATCTAGCTCCATTGATATGATCTGTATGCACAACACGTATCTAGATAGCCAGCGGGCTGGCCAGACTCACTTGAAAAGCTGCATGACATTTAACCTAAACAAAAAAAAGAGACACTGACTATCTCATTTCTTTGAAAAAGAACACATAATCTCATTTTTTTTAAAAAAACTTGCATGCTATTTCCCGTTCTGAAAGACACAGAATCTCATTTCTTTAAAATAAACATGCCAGCTATCTTCCCTATTCAAAAAGAGACACCAACAATCTCATTCTTTTAGAATAAACTTGTCTGCTATTTCTGCTATTAAGAATAGACTCTAGCAGTCGCATTTTTTTTTTAATAAACTTGCATGCCTTTTTCCCACTTAAAAAAAAACAGACAACTTCATTTTTCCATAATAAACTTGCCTGCTATAACCCCTATCCAAAGAAAGACATACAATCTCATTTCTTTTAAATAAACTTGCATGCTATTTTTCCAATTCAAAATTGAGACATCAACAATCTCATTTCTCCCAAATGAACTTGCATGGTCCCCCAGTCAAAAAGAGAGATACCAATAAACACTTTTCTTTAAAAAAAACTTCACATTCGATTGAAAATCAGAATCAATTTTTTTATACAGCTTGAAGAGCTTGGTCATGTGATTTGTAACATCTGCAATATTGTTCCTGGTGGTATTGTGTGTTTCTTCCCATCCTACGATTATGAAACTAAAGTGTTTGATTTTTGGACCAAGTCTGGGATCATCACAAGAATATCCATAAAGAAAAAGGTGAGATCATTTTTTGGGGGGAAATTTCCAAACTAAAATTTTTTTAATCCATTTTGTTTTTAACTTGAAACAACTTTGCCTTGGACTCTTTTCTCATTAGATTGCATGAAGTGGGTTTTGGTTATAATCTCAAATTTTTCCCATTATATAGGAAAAGAGTTAATTATTCTGTTCAAGATTTATTGGTATGTCATAGAATTAGATTAAATTCTTGCGTGAAAACAAATATTTCCACTAACGTTTTTTACAAAGTAACCTTTTCATGAATGAATAAAGTAATCAAGAGGAAGATCCTATGGATAATAAAGTGACAACCAAGTCATATTTTTTAGAGTATAGTGTGGTGATCATTTATCTTAAATAAATAATCTAAGGGATATAATTCCCAAAGTAATTTTGCAAAGTTACTTCCCTTAGTGCAACGCCGATCAGACCGACACCTCAAATTATGTCAATAATACTGTATAATTTCAGATAGGCTTCTTAAAAATCAATAATAGCATTTGTATTCTTTCTTGTTTAAGAATTGGAATACAAGATTCTTCAACTTGATTTATATACTATACTTGATACTTTATACCTTGAATTGTCTATGAAGATCAAATTTATGTCTTCATACACAAAAAACAGCATAGTATTATGGATTACAAGTATAACATTTGTTGGCTAGTGATTTTCTTTTTACTTGATAGTATAGGATGTCTTCTTAGGTTGGATGAAATGGAGAGCATGATGTTATTGATGAGAGACGAGAATTTTTGTTTCCCTGTAGTGCGCGTGTGGCCCTGTAGATTTGGAAAGAAGGATGCTATACAAAGAGAATGGAATGCGCACCAAGTATGAAGTGGGATGTGCATTGATGAAATGAAGTGGAATGAATGCTTACAAATATTTTGGCCGGGGGAAAGACCTATGTTTAATTGAAGAATGAAGTTGAGGTACATGTAAGGATAACATATATACGATCGATCATGAGAAGTAACGTTATGAAAAGAGATTGTAAAAGGTGGGAGCTTTTTTGTCTTGATAATACTGGCGTTGGAGATGGACCGGAGTTGTGTGAATGCATGGATTTCCATATGGCTTGGATCGATCCAAGATAATACATAGAATCCAGGTTCAGTGTGCAAGCCATACTGCCAAGTAAGTGAAAGACAAAGAACATGGAGTTTTATCCATGTGTGTTTCCCGAAGTAACGATGTTTAGGAAAGATTATCGTGACTATTGAATAGTAGAAAAGCTTTGCCATTTCATTCACGAGAGTGAGAGGTGATACGCGTTTGTAGCACGTGGTGAAGAAGCTGTGCGTGCGTATGGGGCTCGATATTGGTGAAGTGAAATGGGCAAAGTTAGTACAGAGATAGGTCATGGAGGAAGAATGGTTAAGATCTGATCGGCCAGTGGGTCAGCGAAATGATAACGATCTTGGGGAGAAATAAAGAGAGAGAAATAGTTGCCGGCCACAAAGGCTGGGGCCAGAGGCATGAGCAGCTAGGGATGCTGGCGCCAATGAGCATTGGACCATGTGTGTCCAGGGGTTTTATAGGGGTCATTGGAGGAAGTAACGTTTTTGATATCTAGTTAAAAGAAGTATTTCGTATTTGATTCCTAACTAAAAGAATAGGGGGTGCTACAATAGTTAATTAAAAGTGAATAGAAGACAGTTCTTAAAATGTTAATCCTTGGAAGGTCTTTAAGATGAATATATTGCTTTCTGGATTATTGGATTCTGGAATTTTTCGAATTGCATAGATCATCTCCCATTTGCTATACAAATTAATGTAACTAAGTATTAACTTGAAAAAAAACATTGAATTATGATAAGAGTTGAACAGAGTAGGTTTTGAATGGGACGGATAATTTTTGAGTGAATTAACAACACTAATTAAGGTTTACATACATGCATACATACATTATATATATATATATATATATATATATATATATATATGAGTATAGTAAAAGTAGATTTGCTATACAAACAGGTTTGTGTCTCTGCCCTTTGGGGGCCTCTTCAGGTGAATGATTATCTGTTTTAAATTCTTATTTGGGAGGGTGTTGCTATAGTAAGAGGAGTTTTTCTTTTGTTTTGTTATTTTGTTAGTCAAGTTTGTTGGTTTATTTGTTTGTTCAGCTCAAAGAGTCACAGTGGAAACATCAGTCTTATACCCTAGCTTTGTGTCTGTATGTAAGTTTGTAAGCTTTATGTCTGCGTTCAAGTTTATTATCTCTGTGCCTGTGAGTAATTTTATAAGCTAGGAAGAGAGTAATGCAGACAGCAGTGGTGATTGTTTCACCAAGTCAAAAGAAGTCATTGCTCAGATTGGCTTTTGTTTGAAGTTTATTTTTAATTTTTCTTTCTTTTAGGCACCAACTGAGTTTGAATGCTGTTCGGAAAAGTTACATGAAAATTTTATGATGTTGTATTCTTGGAAAAATAACTTTCAAAGAATCAAACCCCCTTAGAAGGATATGTATATCTTTCAAAATGATGTCTAAAAATAGAAATGTTCTAAAACATCAATCTAAACATAAGCATGAATATTCGTATCATTTTTACGGATACTCATTTTATATTCAATTTTTGTAAAAATTTGGTGTGTCCATCCTGATAAAAAACCCTCAAAGAAAACAATTACTAAATATTAATTTTATGACTTACAGGTTTTTCGAGAATCCCGAAAACCTGGAGAATCTGAAGCTGTCCTTGCAAACTATTCCAATTGTGTGAAGGTAATGCTGTGAAGTCTTTTTCATATCGGTATACACCTCTAATGTTGATGAGGTTTGTTCTTGTTGTTACAGTAGAAAAATAAGTCAACATATATGACATTTTAACACAAAAGAACTTTTATTATCTATATAATATGATTATCTGGAATATTAATAGTATCACAATACATGGAACATACATCTTTGAGCTTGGCCTGCACTCCACCAATGAAAATTTTTCTCTCCTTTTTCTTTCCTTCTTCCTTCTTTTATTCCTCCTGACTAGTAAAATGGTGATGAAAGGCAGTGCTATTGTTTTTTATGAAATCTGGTTCATGAATATCTCTAAATTCAGCAAAGTCGATTTGTCTACAGACTCAAGAATTGGCATCAGTACTCCACTTTTCTAGAAATGATCTCCCTTCTAGAAAATTAGAAGAGAGACTTATTTTGACAGGTTTATTCATAACATCTGGATTCTCCTGAATTTTGACTCTACGATTGTTCAATTATTGTCTGATGACAAGTTATCTGTCAATATCAGTCTGCTTCTATCTATCTATACATGTGCATTTGTGTCTCTCAATTTATTTTTTGTATATATCAGAATGAAAAGATCGGATCTGATAATCTTTAACGTAGAAAAGAGGACCTGCCAGATAGTTAATGTGGCTGTGTCAGCAAATAACTGGGTGAAGATGAAAGAAATGTTTCAAAATGAGACATTTCCAGAGTGTTTAAGGATAAAATGAAACCTCAAAAGCTGAATATGGTAAATTGTACCCCAAATAAAAAGTAGTTTACTTGATTAGTTATGATATTCATTTGGAAAAAGAAATTGTTGTTTTCTCTTTCAAAATTTTATTCTTTCCTTTTGAAACTTGAATGCTTTTAAAATTAGATTGTTGAATTAATAGACAGAGGAATTTGTTTATTGTGATCATTTGGGGGCAGGGTCTTTTACATGATAACTGGCTGATAACATTAAGTAAAGGATAGAGGAAGAAGCTTGTTCTGATCACTTTGACTAAAATGTTTGGGACTGGCTGATTTTTTTAAGAACATCCATCCTATAAAATTATCCATGATTATGCAGTTTCCTCTGTATAAGATGAGGCTTGTTGAAAATTTTGAAATTTTCTCAACAGATTTGATTTGTTCATTGCATTTGTCTGGATCTATGGATCAGTTTTTCAGTTTATGTTTTCTCAGAAATTGCGGGATCTACCTTCCTCTAATGGTCCAACGGGGGCCATTTTGTTCAGTGTTGTTGGAGGCAAAATGAGTGAAGGAATCAATTTTTCTGATGATCTGGGAAGGTGAGTTTTTAAAATCAACAACTAAAATTACAAATCAACAATTAAAATTCAAGCACAAGTAGATTTGTGAATAACTCATATTTTTTAAACAATTTTCTTATTAAAATATTCTTTATACATTTATCTCTTATATTAGGTGCTACCCAAAAGTTTATGGAATTTGAACAGCATACACTAAACTTCTTGAAAGCAGTACTCTTTGAAAGCCATTTTGCAAACTACCCATGAGGATTATTTCAAAGGATATGGGTCAGAATAGATGTCAGGTTCTTCATTTTGGGTAGCAACTTGTAAAATAGAATTGGTTGATTGTAAAATCAGTTTTAACAAGTATGTTTTGTCTGGAACAATGTTCAAAGTAGTCATTGGAAAATTTTTCATAAAATTTTTTGGTGGAATTTATGGAAGCATTTTACTATAATTAAACTGGAATAGATATATCAATGTCAACATCAATACACTTTTTTGACAAAATGAAACAACACTGAAAGTTATAGTTAGAAATATATAGTTTTTTTTACATTATTCTAGGAATAAAAGAAAGAAGATGCAGCTGGCCTAACACTTAATAGCATTGAGAATGTAATCGATGAACTGACTTCAAACTAAAGTTGGGATAGTTTGAGTTCACTCTGCACTTATACTCTTGGGAATGGCATGGATCTACTTCTCTATTCAGCTATGGGTTAATAGCAGGGCAGTTACAGAAACAATGATTTGGTCCCCATGGATTGTTCAAGAAATGGAAACAAAATCATTGCCTTATCTGTCATGTGATACAGGAATCAACAGATGATCGTGCTGGTGTAGATTATATAATTGTTCTAATAAATACCATTGAGAACTCATAAATCATTAGAGTTCAATTAGGGTACTGGGTACTTCATTAATCAGGCTATGTCTTATAAATATTGAGTTTTATCCCATTTTGTCACTTTCGTAGCATTTCTGTTTAATTTGTTTCAGATGTGTTGTTTTGGTTGGACTTCCCTTCCCTAACATCAATTCCCCTGAACTGAAAGAGAAAATGGATTACTTGAATGCAAATTATGTAAGTGAAAAAGATAACTCTGAAGTTTTAGTCGAAAGCAACAGAAAAATTATCAATGCTTTGAAAAATTATTTAGGATAAAAGTATTATCGCTTATCCTATCATTTCAATAAGATTCATCATTCAGTAGTTTTTATCTACATATATAAAACACTGTGTGTATCCATATATATAGTAGGTCTGCAATGATACTTTTTTTCACATTTCAATATGTATCTCACGATACAAAATTTATTTAAGTAAATGCACAAATTAAGCCAATGAGAGCTTATTATTTGCTGATTGGGAGAATAGAAATTGCGATATACACTAAATTACTACATTTTTTAGCAATTTTTTAAAACATGTTTTGAATGTATTTTACATTGAGGCATGAAAAATTAAAAAAGTTAGCGAATTGCGGACTTCCATACAAGCATGGTTACTGTGAAATGTTTACCTTTATTAATGATATTTTCAAAATTTGGAAGTACAATATGATTTGATAATAATTGAAAAGCTACTGTATTCTTTGTTTAATAGTTATTTGCAGTGGAGTCAAATGTATCATTGCCCCAAATCAGCAGACAATAATCTATAAAATGCATAATTGGCCACATTTCTCACTTTCCTTCTCCAACCCCTCTATGCTAATTGATGGTTAATACTGATAACGTGATTTTTTTCAAAATGTTAACTCTAGCATTACCTCTCTCAAATTGTATCCTCTTGGGAGAGTCAGGAAGGAACAGTGTTGCCTCACTGTAAAATAGTATATATGACTTTGAAACAGTGTTAATGTTGTCATTTATTCAAAAAAAAATTTGTTATCCATAGATAAACGTTTGGTCTTTTCTCTTTCTAGCAATAAAAAAAAAGGTTCAGAACAAGATTTCTGAATTTTAAATCATTTAAAAAACTTGTTAGTATCGTTTAGGAAATATTATGTATTGCCATGTATTGCATCCTTTTTTTCACTGATTACTACTTCAAGTTTCTGCTTTCAATAAACTAAAAATATATTGATATACTTTGTTTATTTTTCGATAGTGGAGGAATCAAATAATTTATAGCAATGGGCTTTTATTCATTGTATACAGTGATGTTAGGTTAATATCAAAAGAGAAGAATGATTAGAATTTGCTCACAAGTCAGTCAAACATTTAAAAAAATATTTCAACTTCTGTTTGAGCGATCCAATCTCTTCTTATCTTTGATATTAGCACATTGTTTCAGCTGATTCGTTCTATGGTCTGTTAATGGAATCTTGATGGTTCTTCTCAAAATTGTTGACAACATATAAAAATATTCCTATTTTCGTCATTTTTTTCAGCCTCGTGCTCCTGATGGACGAATGCCTGGTCAGATTCATTATGAGAATCTTTGTATGAAAGCTGTTAATCAGTCCATTGGTAAGACACAATAATTATGAGTGATCTTTAATATTAGTCACTTGACCCTTATAAATAAAGTCTTATGGTTCAATTTATAATAAAATGATTACAGTGTAATGGTTAGATCTCAGAAAGAATGGAATTAAGTCAGAATGTGAATTTTAAAAAAATCACTCAATTGATAGAAATGCAACACTTACAGATTTAAACAGATGATTGGGATGATGTAAAAATATAACATAATGTGTATAAAGAAGTGGGAGATTGCCTTTAAAAGAATTGTTAGATTATAAGTTGTAAGTTGTATTTTTTCCTTCATTTAGTTTCTAATTTTGTGTCTCCAAGGTCGAGCTATTCGTCATCAAAAAGACTATGCTGTAGTCTTACTCCTGGACAGACGTTATCAGAAAACAAGTGTGGCTGCCAAACTCCCAAACTGGATCCGGGCACTGCTCAAGAATTGCAAATTTGGACAAGCAGTTGGTGCCATTTCAAAGGCAAGAGAATCTATCTATTTAATTTCATATCTGTTTGGTTATATCTATCTATCTAAAACAATGGATAGGGCAGATTTAAATAATCTCTTTTATCACTAACTTGAAAATTAATCTAATAATAGTAATGCTATAAATGCGCAGAAAAAAACAACTTGTAACAGAAATTAATATTTAATCTGACCATTTTTAGCAACATTCAATCATTCAATCCAGATAATCAATAAATCACTCAACTTGTGCCAAAATGTGTTTTTGGACAGCATTCTGCAAACTATCTTTGTTAATTAACTTTCTCTTTCATCTGATTCCATATTTTTTCCTTTAATGGTTGAACCTAGAACATTATGGTAAACAGCAGTAACGAGATGGAAAAAACACAATTCAAAAATAATAACTCATGCTTTCATTTAGTTAAAAAAAAAAAAGTAATCCAGGATTGATTTGTTTTTTAAAACAAAGTAAAAAATGCTGAAAACAGGAATGTTTACCTTTTAAAAGCTCTCATTACAAAACTTCCTGATCAGTTCCTCTTTAAAACACTCCTACAATTTTTTTTTGTGTAGAATAATCTGTGATTAACAGATACATATTAAGCAGAAACAACTAAATACACCCATTTAATATAGTAAGGGAGGTAACTCCAAAATTTACATACAATTTGAACACAGGAAGGGCGTGGCTGAGTTGAAAAAAATAATTGAATAGACGGTCAGCGATACCAAAAGTAAACAAACTACAAAAAACATGCACTCATGCAAACATATGCATCCAACAATAAAAATATTATAGATAAATAAAGAGAAGAAAGAAAATATTGGGGTTTGGAAATCTTGTTTGATGAGATTCAAAGATCGCGCCAGTAAAGGAGAAACAAAGGAACATGAGGAACAGAGAAGTTAGTTGTCACAAGGGAATCGAGATGACACTATGGTGGTCGTTGTCACAATGAGAGATGCCTTGGCAAGGAAGCATGGCTCTCCCACAGAATCAAGATGGCTGTTGAAATGTGACTCCAACTCCAGGAGTCAATTATTACTCCGTGTTTTAAGGAGTTTTGAAAAAATGTGAGTGTCCTGTTCAGTTCTCTCTGATAATCTATCTTATGAGCAAAGCAAAGGTGATATTGGGCTTGTTTTGCTACTGTTATGATCTCACTCGATGAGTGATGAACCAGTATGTTGTTGTTGTTGTAATTTTATAATGTCTCTCTCCCTATGAAAAACATAGTATGGACTGTTGAATGTCAAATGAAAAAGAAATGAGATCTTAATCTCTTTCCCACAAACAGGGTTAATCCAAGAAAATTCTTCTTTTATTACATCATTATTTTTCCCCAAAATTCACAGTTGTTTTTCGTCCTTCTCTGAACATTTTGTTTTAGTTTTTTTGCTGCTTGCATTTCGATTTTCTAATAACGCACACACAGCCAGAATCAAACCTCTTGACCAAAAAACCTAAATTAAGGACCTAAAATTGTTGTTTTTCTTAATCACCTTCTACCCACTCGACCAGCACAACATTGTCAAGAAGGCTATGACAATGTATATGACACAAAACGAACCACTTCCTGATAAGCTCTTTTCATTTGACACTCTTCAGAGGATAAACTGTCAGAAAGTAATCCAGGTTTGAAAGAATAACATTTAGGAGATTTGAAATCAATGTAGATTGAATCCGAAACACCCAGGTGAAAAGACAATCTTACATATAGTAAGATTGTCTTTTCACCAGGGTGTTTTGGATTTTATAAACCTTTGCATATTTGGGGTTTCCAGTAGGTTTTGGCCTATGACAGAGTCATGCTGTAGATCTGTTTTATGTTTATAGGTGTAAGGCGGCTGTACTCTTTTTAGGGTTAATTGATGAGATGTATTGCCAATTGGAAAGAGTTATGATGGGCTGTCCTTTGGGGCCTACTATGGCTAACATCTTTGTTGGTTTTCATGAAAAACAACATTTTGACCACATGCTAAAACTCTTTATTTATTTCCAATATATTGACAACATATTTATAATTTTCAAAATAGATTCTGAATGTAAATATTTTCTCTAAAAGCCTAACTCTTCACACATGGATCTCAAAGTTACCTTTGCAAAGGAGCAAAATATCTCCTTACCGTTTCCTGATGTTATTGTTGAGAAACCTGAAATTGGATTTCTCACTAGTGTATATGGGAAACCAACCTTTACCAGCCTTACCTATGTTGGGATTCCATCTTTCCAAAACTGAGAAAATTCAATCTTATCAAAACTTTGGTTCTTTGGGCTCTCATGATTTGTTCTAAAAAGCAAGCTAACTCTCAAACTGGATACTTTAAAATCTATACTTTTTAAGAATGGCTTTTCTGAAGACATTGTTTTGAAATGTTTCCTTGAGTTTTTCATGTGACAACAAGCTTGGTCATCAAAAGTACTCTGTCTAACTAAAAAAAAGATTGGATAGGCAATGTTTCCCAGTGATTTGCTAGTCAAGTAACAAAGACTGTCACTAGATGCTTCCCTACTATAAATTCATGTATAGTGTTTAATTCTAGAAAAATCTTTTCAATCATTGAAAAGGAGTGCATACCTGTCTCACCAAAAAGTTTAGTAATTTATGAATTCACATGCCAAATTTATTCTTCTCACTAAAACTATTTAACCGGACATTTTTCTTAATATTTTTTTCCAAATCTGGATTACTTTCTGACATTTCATTTTCTGAAGAGTGTCAGACAAAAAATACTTTCTGGGAACTATTTTGTTTGGTGTCAGAAATTATTGTGCACATTTTTCGAAATTGATTAATTTCATTTTAGAATGCTATTTAAACTACAAATATGCAAACAGTATACATATTATTCATTTTGGATTCTGCATTCACTCCAGTATTCTGTACAAAGAAATTAAACCATTGTTGACCTGATGTGACCTCAGGTTGACCTCAAACAAACATGACCTCATCCCAGCCTAGGATTGTTGCTGCTTTCAGGTAAACTAGCATACCTTTTCAAGACTTACTGTTTCCTACCATGTGTCCATTTGACTTCAAATATTGTAATAGGTTTCAAATCAGTTCAACTTGAAGTCACATGCGGTCAACAATGGTTTGAATTCTCCTTGTACAGAATACTAGAATGAATGCAGAATCTGAAATGCATAAGAATATGTTTTTCTTTATGTATATATGTAGGTTAAATGAGGTTTTAAAATGAAATAAGTCATGGAAACCTCGGGATGCATATGTCCCTGGGTCTTGAAAGGATCAATTCATGTTGAGGCGTTAATTTCTGTAATGTGGATTTGTATATATACAGGTCTTTCGGATACATACAAGTCGTTTTAATGAATACACATCTTTCAAATACATATCTAGTAATTACATGTCTTTCAGATACATATCCAATAAATAGAACTCTTTCAAATACATATTTTAAATAAACTGTATAATCTCTCCTTTTTTTCTTTTTTCTGTTTCAGTTCTTTACCAGCAAAATTTGAAAGGAAAAGAAAAAATAATGGAAGATTGAAGAAACCTTACTAGTATTTTGCTTATACCTTTGAATGAGAACTACTTTATTCGTTCATTTTCACACAACTGCAAATACTTAAATCTAGATTATGTTGATAGTTGATTACAATCGGTGACTTTATGTTTATTTATTGCCAATCAATTTTATGTACATTCAAATGCACTCAGGGCAAATGTCATTGTTCATACAGTAAAGATGCCATGCCTGGAACCAAATTATTTTTGTTTTGAACATAGTACCTGACATTTGAATGTAAAGACAATCTTTTTAATTTCATATCTGGGATTGAGCGAGTTCGTGTAATTGTAAAATTCACGGTACCTCTACTGGATTCTTAATTAGGAGTTGATATTTTCGTGGTCTTTGTGAGATCTCAGATAACAAAATACATGAATAAGATCAGTAAATGAACATTTACTGTTATCATAATTTAGATAGATCTATATTTTGTAGAACAGCAGTTGGCAACATTTTGGCTTCTGCTGGGGGATCATGTATTGAGTGGATGATGGGCCAAATAAGTGCCACAAAAAGCTTCAAATTTGCTGATTATCAATTTAAATACATCTACGACTATTTTAGTTCAAATCAATGATTAACATATACTAAAAAATCATTTTTGCTTGACCAAGAATATCAATTAGTTATCAAAGAATTGGTAACAATTCATTTCAATCGAGGCATCTTTGGAATCAATTAAAAAAAACTCAAAAACCTTTAAAGGATCAAATGGGAGCGTAGTATTTTCTCATGGACTAGTCAAAGTCCCTTTGTGTACCAGGCATGGCCAGCGGGTTGTAGGTTGCCTACACCTTGTTTGTAGAGAGATTTTCTCCATTCATGGTAGAGGAACAAGTATAAAATGAAATCTTATCAAGAAAATAACCTCAGCAGGGAGTGGGTAGAATAGGGCCCAACTAAAACAAAAGCATGAGAAAAGGAACAGATGATTAGAACAAAACTAATCTACACTTGAAATACATTCATGTAATTGTAAACACGAATAAACTTTCCACACATGCATGAATATACCATGTAAAATTACTCCAACACTTGGTTCTCACTTTCCTCAAAAGTAGTTATTTGCCTGCTGTTTGAACACTGATTCATAAAGAGTACTGCTCGCAAGTGGTAGAAGCAAAAATATGAGGTTTTTTTTCCTGAGTGTGTGCGTTGTTGCACAGGGAAGATCCCTTTCTCTCGACCTCCAAGACCATTTTCCAATTCTATAATGAGATGTCACAACTGACAGCCTTTTTAGATTATTGTCAGGCTTAAATCAGGTTAGTGTGTCATTTAATTGTGTTAGTACAACAGAGACAATAATTGGATTATGAATAGAGTATCTGAAAGAAAAGCTTGTTGATAATTTTTATTATTATTATAATCAAATGATTATCATATCGTCTGTTTTGAATTGAGAAAGAATAAAATCCAATATGAATAATTCCCCAACGTTAATTCTTCTTTTGTAATTTAAGAAATATCATCTGATTTGAAAAAGGATAAAATTTCAATGAATGAAAACTGATTAAATAAAATCTTTTCATTGTTTTTTTGTGTTTGTATTTTTGAAATCTATCTTATGGCTCAGTAGTGACAGCCTAAATAACTGGAAGTTATCAAAATTCTAATTGTTGTTTTTCAAGCGTATCAAGCATCCCCAACTCTTGATTTTTCTTTTTCCAGTTGAATTTCTTCACTTTCTCCCATTACTGCTTATTGTGTTGCGTGTCAAACAAATAGACTATAACATAATACACATAGCAACAAGTAAATAATTCACAGAAATTACAGACGGTGTGAAAAACAATGTAAATCTAAGGGAGTGAACTTTTCATGCTTGACCAAAAGTTATCTCCCTTGAAAATCAAATGTTTGACTTCATCTGCGTCTTGCAAATTTAAATTCGTTAAAACAATGACAGGTGGAGGCTAAGGCCAAACTATTCGGAGCGATTGTTTATTTTGAAGAATTTCCATTTTGACGTAGATCGAGAGCAATAATATTTGGTAATAATGGAAAATATTGAAAGATTATCATTGTTGACAACGTTAGATGCATTGTTGTTACTGTTGCAGTGAAAAAGGGACAGAATTGGATAAAAAGAACAATGCAGTAGTTCGCCCATCGTCCAAGAATAGATGAAAAAAAGCTTCAAGTGGAAAAGTGACCGTTAAATAATTTAAAAAAAACGTCAAAATACAGAATGTTACTCTAGCCTGCTCAACTTTAGGGCAATATAATTTTGAATTATCAAACTACAACTATCTGAACAGTTTCTACCTCGTAATTTTGAAATGACAACAAAGGTAATTCTGAACATTTGAGGGTAATCATTATTGATTAAGGGGGATGTGCAGTTGTCCCAACAGTTAACACTATGGAAATTGGTATCATGGACCGAGTTCAAACTGAAGCTAAAATAGTTTACTTTGCACTGATGCTTTTGAGAAAGGCATGAATCCAACTCCCTACAGTTATAAGTAAATAGCAGGTTACACTTGGCTCCTCAGCTTTGGGTGGCAACCAGTTAAGGCAACAGACAACTCTGATTTCAAACTGGGAAAGTCTAACCCCTCATCCAGTGTCATGAAAAGGCTGGCAACAGTTAGAGTAAGGAATGTTTTCTGGAAATATCCAGTTTAGGGCTCTGGTAAAGCTTTGGCAGACCTAGCAAACAGGATGTGGTTTATCATTGAAAATACTCAGTGAAATAAAGGATAATGAAAATGAATGGACAAAATGACGCACACACTATTTCCCCTCAACATCTTGATTACAAAAAAAAGTCGCTAAAAGACCGAGTAGGACACTAAACATCTGCAAATTTTATCACTTTTGTTTTTAAATTAATTTGCTGTTGATTGATCAATGCATTTCTCTTTATCATTCAGATTTTGTTGGAATTTTCAAATGTTTAGTGGTTTTGTTTTGAAATTTCAAATTTGATGACTTACTTCTACCTGGACATTAGTTTAAGCTAGTGTTTCTCAACCAGGATTCTATGGAGCCATAGGTTTCTAGAAGAGGTTCTTGGGACTCCTAAATTTGTTGTCGATAATGAATTTCCGAACTTCATTTTGATTTATCAAGATTCTTTGTTTAGAAAAGTATGTTCTTCTTTGTATCAAACCAGATATTCAATAGTTTTGTTATAAGTTTGTCTTTCAATTTTTTATGTTTTTTATATAAGTGTATAAAGTTTATGAGAAACATTTTTATGTATGGTAGCCTAAACTTATTAATTTTTTTTCAAAAGAATGACTTTCATTTTATATTTCAATATTGAATGTCCTTTGTGCCAGAGGAGATGGAAAAATAAAGTATCTTAGAATGTTTGCTAAAATGAACAAATATGTTATAAACAATCATCCTTTTCAGAGTAGAATACTTTTAATTGCTTTTACATTATAGATATGCTGTATCATGTTTTATTATCCTGGCTATCAGTTTTAGTTTCTGTGATTTACAATTGGTTGAAACAGATAGTTAGGAATTAAACTTCTATCTTGATCTTTTCACTTCCTGATCTACTGTGTCTGTTTGCTCTTTTGAAGATTCAATTTCTTTTCAAATGACAACAAAATGAAATCTTTCCCTTTCTTTTCTTCAACATGATGACCATTTGATGAATTCCTTCCGATCCTTTTTCTCTTTCTGAAATATGTTTTAAAAGATCTTCCTTTTCAAAGTAAAATAATTATAATTGCTTTTAAATCATAGTCATGCTATAACATATTTGTCTCATTAATGCCTCTTGGGCCTTGAGTAGTCCTAAGAAAGTAGAGGAAATTTTAGTATGCAGAAATAACAAAGAAATACCTAAAATGTACCTCAATGATCTTTATCTATTAAAGGGAAATTTTAACTCTAACTAAATTTCACAGCACAAATACATGTATACAGACGATTTTGCTTGAGATAAGATTTCAGAGTTAACTAATTTGCATACGTTTATTTTCTAGCTACTATGATAAATTTTAATAGTATTTTGAAGAATTATCCCTTCTCATTCAAATGATATAGTTGTAATATATTTTTTTATGAAGTTAGATTAAAATAATATGCCTAAAATGCTTATTAAGCAAAATATTGTATCATTTATTTGTGAAACTAGCCATGTTGGCTAAAATCATGTAAATTAATTGAAATATTTGATTGGGGGAAAAAAGTACCTAATAGTAGGGTTTTAAAAGTGAGAATGTTATAAATAAAAGGTAAGGATGGGAGAAGACAGAAATAAAAGGTTTTTTACTAAGAGGGTAGTAAGAGTTTCTCTCATGAAACTACATTCCGAGTCAAAGTTGTGATAAAAAGAAACTGAAAGTTTGGATGAAGGTAATTATCAGTCAAAATTAATAATAATGTTGAAAAAATTATAAAAATAAAAACTGAAAAAAAAGTTATTGCATAGTCGAATGCTTAAAAAGCAGCCAGGTGTATATTGAACTGCCTCTGACTAGTGAGTGGGAGTTTGAACCTCACCATGGGCTTTCTTAAGATCATGCTGTCCTATCATTGTAGAATTAGGGTTTGAGTGAAAGTTGTGATAAAAAGCAACTAGAAGTTAGTTATACTTCATCCAATATTAAGAATAGAAATATAAATAAATGAAATTATTGCCGTAAACTATGTTCTTATAACATATAGATACTATCTTGGACAGACAGCAAAGATTTGTTGGAATAAGGAAGAGAATGAGAAGATACAGGCAAAGGTTGTGTCTGAATAGCAGGGGTATGAAATAATGGGTATTCTTAATTGTCAATAACTGCAGAACATTTATTATTACAGGAATTTCATAACACACTAATTTGTCATTAGCTGTACATATATTCTTATGCTGGGCTTTGAGAAATGCAAATTATTTCAATGGGTCCCCCAGTCTGCTTCAAGTAGAATGCTACTTTTCTTCACTGTATATCAGTGGATCTGTTTTGTAATTGCAAAATTCTCAATGCTTTGAAATTCGTCACGTTTACGTATGGAAGCTTATTAGGAATTATCTAGAACTGTGAAAAATGCTGTTCCACCTTGGCACCATCAATTTGTATGAATCAGTGTTATCCTACATCGTCGGAAACTAGATTAATTATTTGAGTGCATATTGTTCAGCTTGTGTTAATGTTGCTTGGTATTGATTTGTTGTTGATTTTAGCTGTTTAATTTACTGGTGGTAATCCTCTATAGAGGGATTTTACATCTATGCTTCTGATTCCAGATTTAGATGATCGCAAATTCTACTATAATTTTCATCTTGTAAAAAATGTAATACATTTTCAGAAAGTTTGTTTGATTCGGCTTATTCATTGCTTGCAAGGTCAGAGGGATAGTCTGTTTAGCTACTGCAAAGATGGTTGTGAAGTTCAATTGTTGTGATGCAGACTCTTCCACAAGAGAAGCCCTGGGCTGGTAGATTTATTGTTTTCTTGACTCCAGCATGTTCTGTTTTTGATTTGTTTTTAAATTTATTTTTTTGATTTTCAAATTGAGATCAATTTGATCTAGGGTTGATGTCATCCTTTAATACCTTGGCCAAGCTTTTTCAGTTTTTCCAATTTTTGGAGTGAGATTAGATCCATTCTAAACTGTTTCAGCTTCTTTTACCTGTTATCATTGTTGTTAGTGGCGCCTAATGTTTTGGTGAAAATTAAAAACGTCAAGATGGCATGATATCAAACGAGGAAATGAGGAAAATTGAAAAGAGAAGATTTGAAGTGTAACAAATTGATGGCTTTTAACTTCATTATTGTGTTAATATCTGATCAATACATTGTAATTACTATACAACTTTTTGGAGCCTTTGTATGACTTCTAAAGTTTTTGTATGCCATGTTCAACTACCATTTCTAAGACCAAGGGTTACCATGGACTCAAAAACATCTTGATTTATTCTATATGCACATTAATACGTGGAATGCAATTATCATTCTAATTGGAAAATTTAGACTTCAGATATCTGATTAAAAGTTGTATGGATATTGATGTAAATCATAGAGGTTGAGTTTTGATGATGAGTGCTTATCATTTGAACTTAGTTTAGTTGATCCATCTGAGTTGAAGACAGTTCTTGGTAGTTTGGTGAATGTTAGTAGTGCCTGGATAGCCACTTTAAGAAGTTGATATTTGTATCCGTGGCACTCTTCACCTCATGCCAGCAATCATTGAGGAACATTGTGAATAATTCAAAAACTAATCTTCTTGAATTTCAAGTTCTCTTTTCTAAGAAGGCTCTAAGCCTCAACAATTATCTTCACAAACAAGCACTTATAAATCGATCCGTCTGTTACAACATTCTTCAACCTAACCAGTTCGCTTCCAAACCTAAATCTCCGACAATCTCCGGCCTTTCATTTCCTGGTCGTTGGTTTAAGCTTTCTGCGATTTACAATTGATTGCAACAGAAAGTAAGGAAAAAAACTTTTATCTTGATCTTTTCGCTTCCTAATCAACAGATTCATTTTCTTTTTCAACAGAACAAGATGAATCCCTTTCCTTTCTTTTTCTTTTTCAACATGATGACAATCAGATGAATAGAAAGCTCCAAATTTTCCCCTTTTTTTCTTTCATGACTTAATTCAAACCGTCAATTCATGACAGCGAGTAAATGGTGGAGATTGAAAGTAAAGAATAAAATAATCTTTTCTCCATTTGTTATGTTGTATCAGAATATATTTTCTAATGTTTTGTCAAATTTGAAGTTGCTTTTCCTTGGGCAACGTCAGGTGTTCCTGCTAGTGATTATAATAAAGATAGAAATAATTATCATAATTATCTTCATCGTAATTTTGATCATTTCATTCTTCTCATCTCTTTGATTTCTTCTTACTAAAACAAGATTTCCTGCTTTACGCCATCTTTTCGCTTTTATGACGAAAAGTGAAAACAGCGTTTTGCATTTGTTTTGCAGAGATGCATTTTTTTTTTCACTTCAGTATCCCGTACCTCTGACAATCCCAACCGCCAACGACTGGGAACGCTCAAAAGATTTCCATATAGATTGATGATGATGCTATTTTGATGATTCCATTTACGCTATTTTGACTCACGAAAGGTTTTCATAAGAATGCTCTAGTTTCGGGTAGCAGCAGCAACGATCATAATCATTATATCGTTTTTTTATTATTTTGCTCCTCAAGTTTACGTGGAGGCGAAGTAATATCAAATAGCTTCCGAACTCAAATACCTTTTGTAGCAGCAGGATCGGCGACTGCACTTACCTCGCTTGATAGCATATTAAATTAAGCACTATAATGAAATGAAGTAAAAAGTAGTTAATATATTGTGTGTACGCGCGGGGAAAATGCTTGTCATTTCTCACACTCTGATAATAAGATAAAGAAAGGGAAAAGGAAAATAGTTTAAAAGCCCATACTCTACCCCTCCCCCTGGACAAGTGCGACTCGACCGTGAGATTTGAACCACTCCTTCAGTCTCCTCCTAAGCCTCTTGACATACAGGTGGAGGAAGTTGGTGGAGACACATAAAGGGAGACGAAAAAGTATGTCCTCCCAGATTATAATGGTCCGGATTTTAGTTTATGAAAACGCTTCTAGCATCTACGTAGATATACTATGACCTGTCTGCCCAAGTTCGAAATCAGATGTTCACATCTGATGGTACCCAGCTCGACTTGGGCGTTGAATCTGAATAAATCCTTCGATATGAAAAGGCTCCAATTGACCTTAACCATCTGGTCTCTTGAGTACTTGCTTTACTACCCTCTTCTCACAGAGACAGAATGTGACACGATGTCGGTTCTGATGTGAGGTTCCACATTCTTACATGCGAACAGCTCATACTTGCTCTTCTTAAGCGGCCACTCATTCAAGTACTGATTTGGCACAATGCTGCTTTACTTCGGTGATCGAGTGAGAATCAGTGCTTTCAGAGTGATCTGACCCGTTAGCACTACGTAAAGGTGTAAAAGCTAAACTGATAAACTGAATTGATTCTAGATTCTATTTCGCTCATCGACCATCGCTCAGCTTTGTCTGTGAGGCACTCACTGAGGATCGAAGGAAGGTGAAGCGAGATCCGCTAAACATTGATCCACATCAAGGATGAAGGTTTATAGTATCTAAAACATTAATAATAATGATCTGCAATACTTCATTTAATAAAAATAGATGAAATAAAAGATTACTGAACTACCGGGTAATAACAAAAATGGTGAGAAAGAAATTGGGATAGGGAGTGCGTTCACGTGGCAGATTTGAACTATTGCTTACCACTGATTTCTTGCAGTTCGTGCTCTAAGTGAGCTTCACTTCGACCAAGAGAATTATGAGTTCGATTCTCACCTGGAAGTTATTCTTTATTTTGATCCGTGCTCTTAATTTATTTACTCACTGTTGAACCCAGTCTGAGTTTAGTTAGATAAATAGCAACAGCGATTAAGATGAAGGTAAATGGTAGCAAAAAATTATTAATAACAATGCTTCATCTAATAAAAATAGATGAAATAAAATTGGATTACTAAGATTAACATAGTAATATATAACGCCAAAGTAATGGGACACCCGCTGAGGATTGAACTCATTACACAATATACTCACTACATCGTATTATAGTAGGTGTCCATTGGCTTGTTGTATAGATGAGCTCATATTTTTGTAAATTTCCCCCATTTCTATTACTGTGCAACGATTCTAAGTTGGTAACTTTGACTCAGTTGTAAAGCGATGTTGATAATTTTTGTTATCGCAAAACCACTATAGAAAAAGAAAAATTGATGTAGGAAAAGAGCAAAAGGTTTTTCCAGGCATTCCAAATACGTTTATAATCCGTAAAATTCATGAAGGATACAAAATATCAGCTTTGTTGTGCAATGATACTTTCTGTCTCTAATGCAAACAGAGTTTATAGTCTTCAAATTAATGCCTTGAAAATCTGTATCTCCTAGTAGAAACGACCTAACCAGTGTCAATAAAAACAAAAACAAATGAGAGGTGAGACCTGCATTCGTATAAATGGATTCCATCCAAACCCTTATAGTGACCAGATGTTGCCACAAATAGAACTGAACTCATTGACATTATTCAACAATTATTCCTGACT